>JAOEHY010040121.1:0-54160 GCA_025447955.1 Psilopsiagon aurifrons | reverse complement strand
GCGGCCGTGGGGCGGGGAGCGCGCTGTCGTGGGCCCGGGAGGCTGCGCAGGGCGCAGGCCGGTTGCTGGCCATGAGCCCGCCCCGCTCCGTGCTCAAACCGTGCCGAACCGCCCGCGCTTCTTACGTTAATTACTGTCCGTTTGCGCTGGCAAAAGCCAGGCCGCTCCCGTGTGTTTGAGCGGTTGTCAGCAGAGCATCAACTCCTGCTTAGGAATCGAGGTTTACTTTTTCACGTGGCATTTATTTTTTAACGGGTTTATGTGTGACACAGAGTTGAACATAGACGTTTAGACGTTGGCCTGCTTATGCCAAACATCCCCTCCTGATGCAAGTGCCATGAGCTGTAGGAAGTCCACTCCATCTAGCAGTAATAAGGTCATTAGCTGAATGGTAGTTCCCAGGCAGCAGATGTCAGCCCTTTTAAGTTGATCCCAGTGGAGGTTTCCTGATCCAAGTAATTGTAGAGGCACATTTCCCAGAGCTGTTAGAACAGTTGTTTTATGAACAGGACCTACCCTGGAGGGGCTGGAGGAGGAAGCGTTCTAAAATGTCTGCCCATCCTGTGTTTGCTCAGCTGGACGGGGAAGGGGAAGGCTGAGGCCAGGGGAAATGAGATTAATCAAGTCGGCAGCTACCCACGGAAGCAAATACCACAGCCAGTGTGAGAAGAGCCAAGCTCAGGGACTGGCTGAAGAGACGGCTTCGCTGTGTGTTCCGCACAACCTGCATCATCCTGTGCAAAATCTCTTGGGGAGCTGAGATTTTCTCACCAGGAGATCACCCACCAAAGGGCACATGTTCCCTGCGTTGCAGCCTCTGTAATGCGGACTTAAGCTATGCCATCTATGTAACATTCCCGCATCTTGCAAGAAGGAACGCTTTATCCTGCTTTTTAGCCTCTTTCTCCTGTGCAGATTGGGGAAAGTGGGAAGGCTGGTTGTGGAAAGAGTACTGCTTCTTCCTGCATGGAAGTGAATCCAGAAGGAATGATCTCATTCGACCACTGCTCTGCGTTTACATGATGATGGTTCATCTCAGGCCATCTACTGTTATTATATGGACAGAAAAGTAATGCTGGTATTTACAGTGGATTTCAGCTCATGTGCTGAACTGCACAAACAGTAAAATACAGCAAAAGGAAAAAAGTCCTAATAAAATGACTGCTGGCAATCACAATAGATCATTCTGTAGCCTTACAGTGGAATGCCATTCACCAAGTCTGTGTTTATCCAAGGTCATTGGGAGGGAATATTATTCATCTTTATAGTTCGGGAACATTAAGTGTTGGAATACCATAGTTCATTTACAAGTAACACACAGTTCCAGAGTGATGAACGAATAGGTGAAGTTTGGAAGGTGCCAGAACAAGTACATTGTTGTTTATGGAGAGGTGGGCAGCATCCAGATACAATGCAATTAGATAGCATCCATTCAAACAAAAATGTGAAGAAGGAAAAATAGATTTAAGCTTCCTTAGTCAAGAAGCAGACGTATGGAGCACTTATGGGACTGAGGAAAATTATATACTTAGGGATTGCTTGCCCTGGGGTAAATACAGGTAGGAGAATCCACACTCTGAACATGAGTGATCACCACCCAGCAGTACCTACTGCAAGTTTAGACTTTACCCTGGCTTCTCTCGAGAGACTGGCATTATTTGCAGTGAATGTTTTTATTTTCCTCAGAGCATTCTTGGCCTTTTGATTTCAAGCTTTATTTTATATCATTTTCTTGAATATTTTACTTAGCATTCACATGAGCTAAGTATATAGCAAAACAGGTTTTTAATCACTTCTTATATAATGGGCTTTCCTGTATTTCTCACTTAGGACATTCTCTCAAGAGCTATTATGGGGTACATTTTTCAGTCACTAGACATTTAAATGTAACGTATTCTGCAGTAGCATGGCTGCAATTACTGTGCAATTTGGTGTTATTTCTACAGGAAAATTAAATTGTTAGAGTGACAATGAAGAAGATCAGGTATATAAAAAAGAATAAACTGCATGGAAGACACAACACGAAGTGTGACCCAGGAATGTCCATCTTTATATATGGTGTAGCTAAAAAGAAAGATATTCAAATAACTGAGTCACTTATTCTAGCATAGATTTTTTCAGTAGGCTACACCAGTTACAAGAGACATTGCAACAGACATTTGTGCCCCAACTTTTAGTGTTCCTGTTTTATCACTGCCAGTTACGCCTGAACTGATGCATTCTAGGTGTATGACATTTTGGGGGAGATGGCCATGAAATAACAACTGGCTGAATTCTTTCAGGTGGAAAGATCTTCTGCCAGAAACACCCGAGTCTGCACAAAATTGGTATTAAAACTAACGCTCTTGCTTTTTTTTCTGTTAAAGGCATCATTTCCACTGTCCATTTGTCCTTTTTTCAACTTTATAAATACATACATGTTACTTCTTTTCACTGTAGGTCTCTAGAGGAAAAAAAACATATTTTTACAGCTTCTTTGCTCCTAGGTGGAAATACTGAAGGGCAGGAGAGGAATCAAGCCACACTTACAAAATAAACCACTCCAAAAGAAAATTTAAAAAATGGTATGAATATTTGGAATGTAAATGCGTCATTTTAGTTTCATTTTAAAAAGCCCCCACCTTTTTAGTCAGCAAGATTTGAAATAATTATTTTAGTTAATATAAGGAAAATAACTCCTCCCTTAACCTTATTTCTCTAAAAAAGCCCCAGACACCTAAAAGCAATCCTATATCTGCTTATATCTGTCACCATACTCGTTTACATATGGGAAGCAACTGTCAGGTTGTAGTAGCATGCCTAGCCACCACCCACACCTTCACAGAGTATTGTAACCTCATAGATGTTCACTTGTACATATTTTCTCTTAAATCTGCCAGGTCCCTTTTTTCTTTTGAAAATGTTCACATACCTTAAGTTGTAGAGGTCTCCTATCACCTTATTTTTCTGTGTTTCTTCCATGTTCTAATGATTGAGGTAGGGCTGGAAGGACTTTATCTCATTAGGTCACTTAAGAACATTCCTTCTTTTACACATGCAAATAGCCCCAGGTTCTGAACGGGAATGAAATAACATGTAAGTGGGATGAAACTCTGAGCATGTACAACTCCATTCTGTGGAGCAGGGACTTCCTGTATGGAGTTACAGACTTAGCAATGAGGAGAGAACTTCTTACCTATTTGCTCATCCATCCATGTTTTCAGATGACAAAATAAGGATTTAAAGACTCTTGCAAAAGCATTAGTACTCAACTCTTAGGATCCTGTGTTGTAGGCTCAGCACTGATCTCAACAAGATTCTGAGGTCCTCTTGGCAACTTGTACGGAATACATATACACAGGGAAGCATTATTCAAGTAAAAAAACCTCATATTCTTCATCTGAGCATTGAAAACCAGTAACACTGACTGTCATGTTTGCAGCATGACCTCTTCTTATTTAGTTGACATGTAGCTTGTTTCACTGTGACAGTCTTAAGGACAAATATTATCAATGAGTGGATACGGACTGTAAAAAATATAAAAAGGGGTCACAGTCATAACAAACTCATCATGCGGAAGCCTGGAGAGTGTCATCCCAGATGTGTTCTGATGTTATCTGTGGGATCTGAAGTTGTAGGGGTTTTTTGCTTGGGAGGTGCTGCCCAGTTCTTGTTTATCCTGTGCGAGTCAATAGTTCTTTATTTTATGAAAGAGTTCATCTACTTTTGTTACTTGGCTTTGAGAAGAGTCTTTAATAAGGGAGTGTCTTTCTGTTCTCACGAGCCCATCTGCCAATGGAAACACTGACAAAACATCAAGGCTCCACGGGAACTGCTGTTGTATTCATGCATGTTTTGAACAAACAAGATGGTGTAAGAGTTTGCAAGGTCTTAAGGCAAGTTTATTTCTAAGTGAGTGTTGACACAATAGAATAGAAAGTTTAAATACAATATTTATTGCAATTTATCCTTTTCATGTCCTACATACAGGATGTATTAAAAGCATACAATGTAATGGCATTATTTATATATCATATATGAAACTGTATCCCAAAATACTTTCCAGAGTATCTGAAATAAATCACAAAAGAATACTTATCATGGTACAAATGCAGTCATACAATTGACATATTTAATGCACTTTCTGGGACCTATGTATATGGCTTTTATTGATGCTTATAGAAATTAGTTTCTAACGTTATGATACTAATTAACCCAATCTCAAATTGAAAAGTTTATACTGAAGTGTTACAGTCTTTTCAGTCAGGTTTGTTCTTATCTATGCTAATTTACATTGCTGCTGATTTGAGTGGAAAGCTCTGCATGTTCAAGAAACACAATTATATAAATACTGTTCCACTCCTGTTCTTCAAAGTTACCAGCTTTAGACCAGAAGCTCAATCTGATGGTGGTCATCCAGCTCATCACATGTCAAAATGCTCTTACAGTAGAGCATAGTCTTCAATCCTTGTTTGGTTTAGAAAAAAAGTAGCACATTCCATCACACAGTCAAGACAGAATTACACAGAAAATTCTTACAGGAAAACATTAATGCCCTGATGGAGTCTTGGGAAAGCCTTGAGCAAGTCTCAGAGTTAAAATAGCTTGCAGTAGTTGCAGAGATCCTCAGGAGTGCAATAAAAGTAGAATGAACTTTCTTTTGAAGTCTGTCAAAACAGCATTTTGATACTTCATCCTGCCCTCTCCTGTTCACTGAGCACCTCAGTCATCGTGTCCTGTTTTCTGAAATCTGGCCAAAACCAGAGGGATAAAGGATTTATACTTACTTAAACTTGTTGGTTCATGTCTTCCACAACAACATGCTTTTCCTTTTATATATAAATACCACCTTCATGTATTCATATAAAGTTTGAAGGTAAATTTCACAAACTGTGGTTTATAATTAAACTCCTGAAATGTAGAGGGACTATTTGGGCACTGTCCTGGTTTCAGCTGTGACAGTTAATTTTCTTCCTAGTAGCTGGTGCGGTGCTGTGTTTTGGCTTTAGTCTGAGAACAACGCTGATAACACACCAATGGTTTAGTTGTTGGTCAGTAGTGCCTTCTCTGATCAAGGACTTTTCAGTCTCATGCTCTGCCAGGGAGGAGGGGCATGGGAAGCCGGGAGGAAGCAGAGACAGGACACCTGACCCAAACTAGCCAAAGGGGTATTCCATACCACAGCACGTCATTCCCGGTATATAAACTGGGGAAAGTTACCCAGAAGGCCCAAATCACTGCCTGGGTCAGGCTGGGTATCAGTCAGTGGGTGGTGAGCAATTGTTTTGTGCATCACTTGTGTTTTCTGAGCTTTCATTTCTTTGTTCTTGTTGTTTCCTATTATTATTACTATTGTTGGCATTCTTTCTATTATCACTATATTTTAGTTTATTTTAGTTATTTAACTGTTCTTATCTCAGTAGGTTTCACATTCCTTTGATTCTCCTCCCCATCCCACAGGGGGCGGGGACTAACGAAGCAGCTGTGTGGTGCTGAGTCAACGGATGGGGTTAAAGCACTACAGGCACAAAAAAGTGCTAGAAGGCATAATGTGATGAACTGCAGCTGCATCCCTAACGGGACATTAACATGGCCAGGTGAGATTATACTGTAGAGTTTTCTCTTCCAGATGATGCCCAAGTATTTGCTGTTATCAGCCACTAGAGGGAGATATGATTACACAAGTCCAAAGCTTAACCCCGAAGCGTGAGTTGGGTCATTACCCATCCTCTTTGGGGTTCATCTACATACATTTCAAATTTAAATGTGTTCTCTTTTAGAGTTTCACTTCATTATCTTAGTTGCTCATAACCATAATTCATTTAATGATTGATCAAACTAACTGTTATTTGGGGACTTTTTTCAGCAAACTCAGTCTCCCAAATTCAGTCAAGCATCAAAACTTCAATCAAAAACACCCTATGCACTCTTAAGACTACAGCTTCTCCATGTGTCAGCTCTTTCCAAGTCTTTGGTATTCAGGTAAAAGACAACTCCTCTGCTTTGCATAATGAGAGGGTGCTTTGTCTGATGACTGTTTTTACAAGGAGAGACCGTTCTTGGGGACCTACCCTTCCAGTGGTTTCCCACTTGAGAGATTTTGCGCCTCTTCTCTGGGAGAAGCCATTTAAGCAGAAGTGTGGTATTAGGCCTGTTTACTGATGTGACAGCTGGAGGGGTTTCTTTGCCCTTTTGGTACCTATGAGATCTTCTGCACTCCCTCAGCACATGCAAAGTAAACAAAGTTTCATTTTAGAGCTATTAAAACTAAAAATGTATTTTTTAATCATTATTTTTAAAAGAAGCATAGAGCAGCTGTTAACATTTGTGACTTCCCTATCAGGGAAGGTACAGGCTTCCTTCACACAGTAAAGAATTCACTTTTCTATTAATGGCTTTCATTGCAATTGTTTCTTGAATTCTGTGCATAAACCAATCCATGGTACTGTGCTTCACTTTTTGGAAAGAATGGCCATTTTATGTTCTCAGGAGTAGAAGAGGTCACAAGTTAAAAAAAAAGCTTATGTGCAAACAGGATCATCTAACACAAAACCTGGGGAAGTCTGAGCTTCCCTTTTTACTATGCATATGCTTTGATTATATCAAGCAATTCATGTTCCTGCAAGATACCTGTACCACATCAAAACATCCTTCAATCCATCCTCCTATACAGGCTTCTTTATTTAGCAGTTAAACAGCACAACTAGAGAGTAAACAAAGTTATCTAACAAATCCAGAAACCCATGAAATAATGCAGGAATAAGATTTGGATTATGAGGTCAATATTACTGTTTTAAATACAACTCTACTAAGTATACTTAATTTGAACAGACAGTACTGAACTTAGGAACTTGCATTAGACTGGAGATAAAAGCAATCACTTTGTAAAGCCTGGTGGCAAGGTGAGTACCTCTTGGGATTGACATTCAGTGCAAGAATGATATTAATCATACAAAATAAAAGTTGTTTTTTTCAATATCAGATACTGAAATAATAATAAAAAAATGCCCTTCATTCATGATAATAGAACTATGAGAAAATCTTCGTAATTCATTTTAGTTCACCAAGACTGGAAGATCAAAACAAGGTGTAAAAAAATGCCCTGTGTGTATGTTTAAATAAGGTTCAGTGCTAGATGCAGTCATTCCTGCTGGTACTTTGAAGTCAAGGGTAAGATTTTAAGTGCTTCAGGAAAAAAATAAAGAGTACTCAAAAATCTTGACTCAGGATTGCTGTTGATGCAGGAATTGCAGGGACTGCTGCAGGCTGCTGTAGGCAAAATTCAGCTTCACTTCATTTCCTCTAATGGAAGAGTAAATAAACAAATGTGACAGGGATTTTCGTACGTGATTACTATTGAATGTATCACCAATAGTCACACTATCCCATGAACAAGGAAGTGCAAACCAGTGCCTCAGTCCAACAAAGCAAAATCCATTATAATCTGCTCTATCACTTACTGTTTTGAGCAGCAAACATGATATACAACTGCAGGCGCCAAGGGAATTGTTTTAAACAGCCCAGTTGCATCTGTCTCTCCAAGCAAAAGACTGCTGTTATGGGTGGACTTCAAGGTGAAGAGTGCCCTCAACTATAGCAAGTCTCTATGACAGGCATGAACAGCCCTCACACTTTGTACACAAAGGAGGAGCTCTCAGACTAATGCCCTCTGCCAGTATAGTTTCAGATACTGCTTCTAGTAACATTGAAAATAAAATATATTAGAACTTCATTACACAAACAGTTACAACACCATTGAAGAAAAAAACCCTGTACATCTGTACGGCTCCTTCCTTACAGGCATTTGAAATGACACACTGCACTAGCCAGCTTCCGAAGAAGCAATATTGACTGCTGTTTCACTCATCCCATTTCCTTCATATCCCCCCTCTCACAGTTAATGTCAGTAGTAACTTCAGATAGGAAGTTACTAAAAAGCTGCTTTCAGGATAAATTTAGCAAGACTCCGTGCTGCTGTTCTTCTGTATGACTTGATAAAAAATTATCTAATCAAGCTGCAAAGGCGCAAGGTATTTGCTTGTATTTAGAAAGCAAGGAAAGACCTGAATGCTCAAGATGTATTGTTTTTTGTGCTAAATTCCAACACTCTCTTGAATGGGGTGTATGTCCTCACCGGCCTTGCACTTTCAGGAGATCTTCCATTCTCAGTACTTGTACTGTTAAGGAGACAACAAAAAGCTTACAGAGTTAATGTCAGAGTATCAGACAGCTAGGCTGGAAATGCCATGGCAATGAACTTGTGCCTCATAATTGATATTGACAGGCTAAAATTAAACTATTCAGAGTATTTGGTATGTTCCATACTTCTTTCCTCTATTGCCACAAAGGACATTTGATAAAAACCAGATACTGAGAAGTTTACTGGCAGACATCTGCTGCAGCTCATATTGCATGTCTAGCAATACAGTTACTAGGACTAAAGATCTTGTAACAATAAAGACAGTAATATTACATTTAAGAGCACAATTAATTTGGAAGAGTAACTCCATAAAATCTGAACTGCAGAGAGGTGAATTTCTGCTTAAATCTCAAAAACAGGAAAAATACCAGATAAGTAGGGGCTGCAGTTACATACAGAGGAGCCCCAGAGAGGACAACAAAGATAGCTTTCTGTTGGCACCCTCAGTGAAAAACATTGGTTTTGATGTCTCAAAATCCATGCCATTAAAACTGAAATGTGAGTATTTATTAACTGGGAGGAAATTTTAGTTTGTATTGCAGTTTGCTGATTTCATTTGCTAATTGACATTGCTCAAACTAAATGATTTAGTTTGCAGGGCAGTTAAGATGAACAAGTTTACCTGTTGGTAGTAAAAGTAATGTTCAATGGTCCTTCTTGCCTTATTTCTGTTTCTGTTTCTCCCCTTCCACAGAAGTTTCAAGTGCAAGTGCATAGCCTTGCTCCCAGGGCTTCGTGTAACCTTGTTGCAGTGTTCAGGGCAGAGAAAGGGGAGGAAGAGAAGCCAAGGCTACAGAGACACTGACCACCACAGATCAGAGACTACCACCCCCGTGCAGAAGGGGTAATGCTGCCACACTCTTGGCAACCTTCTACCTAGGGCTAGTACATCTCCAAGAAATTGCTGCAGCCCTAAACTTTTACTGCTGGCATTACCTGACCTTCAAAATGGTCCTGGATGCATCTCCCAGAACACAAATAATAAAGCGTGCATGAAGCCAGTATTAACCAGCCTCAGGGTAGAATTGTCCATTGTCTTCTGCTGTGCTATCAGATGACAGAATTCATCAATACTTCCGATATTTCACAGAGTCATATCTCTTGACTTCTTTTATTCCCTTCTTAAAACACGTTGCTGTAAATAAGTACTCCCCAAAGGTTTGCGTAAGTCACTGAAGTACACTACACCTTGTAGATGTAATCTTTTAAACTTAGAACAATTCTGTAAAACTCCACAATCCACTCTAACAGTTTAGCACAATGGTTTACTAATACAGCACCAATAAGGGAGATTATGAAGAACTTTCCTATGAGCAAGCAGGAAAATTAAATACCTGTATGGGAGATCACATCCAACACCAGTATCTCTGGTTTCTATACTGGTCTTTGGTTGGTTTTCCATTAAGTAGTCCAGTTTATCTTGTAATTCTTTATTCTGGAAAACAATAATTTTCATTTCATAATTTTATTTTATTTATATTGTATTAAGCAAGGAGATAAAACTGCATATTGGCTTAATCCACATGAAATAATGTCGAAGTATTTCTTGAGAAAAAGGAATCCTTACTTCTGAGAAATAAAAATATAAATCAAGCCAACAGTTGTATTCAGAAGCTTCTGTTTTGAGTAATTGTTATAACAACTGTTATAAAACTGTATGTTAAGAAACTTAGCATTGAGACACTGTATTACACACATTCGTCATGTTACTGGTGTTGTAAGTTTGATTTCCATACCGAAGAACAACAAATACATACAGTAACTATGCATTCAGATAACATCAGATGACATTAGTTCAAATTTTATTTGGTTTCATAAAACTATCACAATAATATAAATGTTAATGCCTTACCTCACATTCTAAGAAAGAGATTTTTTCTAAAAGCTGTACTATGAATAATTCCTTTTCTTTCACTTTCTTCCTTAGCATTTCAATCTATGAAGAAAAATAAACAAAGACTTTCAGTCTAACGGGGATGGGAAGAAGATGAACAAGACATAGATATGGTAGGAGGAAAAGATGTTTCATTTTATTGTTCAGCAACAACTGAATACCTATATGTATTTACAAACTAGTTAGTGGATTAGCTATCATCACATACAATTAGGATCATTTATATAAAGATGACAGAGCATATAACATGGCTTTTAAGAATTTGCATTTTTTGGAAGGAGAATGGAAACACAAATGTTGTCATATAACAAAGCACACTAGGGAAAACTCCATCAAAGGCCTTTGTTTTAGTCAGTTTTAACTACATCTAAAAATATGTGGCACATTTGCTAGTTTCCTGAAGGTCTTATTTGTTCATTTATTTCCTGGCATACAAGGCTCCTTGAGAAAAAGTGCATTTTCATTTCAGACCTAGGGAATGGAAGTAGTTATTTACAAATGTTCATGAAAAGTAAAATAAAGTTAGCTGCACCAGAAGCATTCCATCTCAGTACTGTTCTGTATGGAACAAAAGGCAATCTTCCTTATGTTCTGGGATTTCTCTTGGTCATAGAGACGCACAACAAGAATTTTTGCATTAAATCTTTTCCTTGTGCTACCAGCACAAGCAGGGAAAGGCACATACTCAGAGAAACTGGTACTTCATACTAGTCCCTTACCGTTGGCCAAAGCTGTTCTGATTTTGAGGGGATGGCTTTCTAAAAGTCCTAAAGCCACAGATTTCCTTTTCTGTTCCTCTGATCCCTTTGCTTAAAAAAAAGATTTGCTGTGTGAGGTTCATACTGTTATCAGCAATAGAATAAGAGACCTGTCGATGGGCAAGGAGGTCAGTTCCTTTCAGCTGACCACATTTAGGACACAACAGCATCTTGTGCAAACAAACTAAACTTTCCCCTTGGACTAAAGGCAAAGTCACTTGATACTCTCTCTCAAGCCCTGCTGACTACACCCACCAAAATAACAACTAAATAACAACTTTGTTACTGCTTCCCAGGAGGCAGTTCAGATTATTACTCATGGACAGCTGTAGACACACACCACTTCACAAGCACAGCAGACAGGGTGCTTCCCGTATTTGTAGTGAGTCTACTTCAGACACAGGAAGCCATGTTAAAAGTATATCTAAGCAGAATCATTAGAAGTGCACTGAAAGATCAGTTTGAGGGACAAATGGGATTCTGCATCATGTGTGTGCAGGTAGGAACTGGGAGAAGATGGATTTCTCAACTGCGTTCTGTGCTCATGCAAGTCCTGTCCTACAGCAACAGCAATGAAAGCTGACAGCAGTGGATGCTTTTTTGCTCTTACTGCTAAATGGTTTCAGGTCAGTAATTTTTCCGATTAAATTTAAATCCAGCTTTCTTGAACAAACCATTCAAGGTCAGACGACGTAAAAATCAAAACCCTATTTTCCCCCTATTAAGTGCATGGGAATGTGTCTCTCAACTGAGGTACTGCGACATCATTAGCTAAACCCCTTTCCCTGCTCTATGCCAGTCCAACAACTTCTGCTTTACCAAACAGTGCATTAATCTGAGGCAATCATCTCCACAATTCACTGAATTAAAGATATAAAAAGTTTCTGATCTTAAGCCTGAAAGCAAAATCAGAAGTAAAGCTCATAAACGGATGGCCCACATCACAAATGGAATGCCAGAGTCTGCCACGCACTGCTTTTAGTAAAGTCTTCACTACTGTATATATAGAAAAAAGTGCATCCTTCAAAAGTACGTTAGATGAGGAAAGAAAGATGCTCACATTGACACTACAGCACTAGAAAATTATATAACCGGCATATTGCTTTGCATTTTGGGGCAATATGACAACACTGGAAATATCACAAGAAAACTATAAAAATACCTATGCATAATAAAAAAATAAGTATTTTCTATAGAGCTTCACATTAAGTGAGCTTTACTTTGCCAGGTTATCGGTTGGCTGTGGCCTTCACTGATACAATTTTAAGGAAAAAAAAGTAAAAAGTATTTGTTAATAAAAAATCTATGGACTTTTACTGAAGTGAATTTGTTTTGTAGAACAGCCAAACTGAAATCAGAATACACAAATTTTTCCTGGTCATTATGTTACACTGTTAAGCAAGAAAGACCATTTCTAAATCCTTCAGGCAAATTTTCCATTCATTTTCACCAGTCGCTTTTTAACGATGTATCTTAAAATCAATATTGAGAAAGCAAATGAAGAAACCCATTCAAAACCAACAAACTTTCCAGCAAGTCTGGAAACAATGATTAACAGAAATATTAACATCCTGCTAAAAGAGAATGATCAGATACTCAAAGGTACAATAAGCAAAACAACAGTATTACCATCACCCTCCCAAAAATTTAGTGGTAGATGTTATAAAACATTTCAAACAAAACAGACAGAACTATGAAAAAGAATGAAGCAAAACAATTGCATGAATTAAACCAAAGAAAAAAAGAGTTCTAAAACTAACTCAACTCTAATTCAGTTTCCATGATCTTCAGTTATCACCTCTCATTTGACACAATGACCAGTTATTACTTGGAAAAGCTAAATGCAGCGCTGTCATCATCCATCTTTCTCCAAATCAGGTATTTCTTTTTTTTTCTTCTTTCAAGTGCACATTAGAACTCTCCGTGTCATCTAAAGCTATTATCATTTCAGTTTTCAAATCACAGAAACCACAAGGCTTGTAGCACGCTCAGAAAATCTTCAAAAATATTTTGATCTCCATATTTAATTACAGCTTTGTTTAATATTATGACTAAGTTAAGTCACTGGTTCAACAGCTCCAGTTTCACCAATAAGTTCTGCTTCAGCAAAGATAAACTGTTCTTCTAGGACTTTCAAGTGGGTCTTCACTTAATGCTCTGTTCCACTATGCATACAACAAAATAATTTTAACACCAGTAATCAGTACAACACAAAGATGTCTGAAGCAAACAAAGCACAGCTATGTGATCAAGGGGGGGTTTGCCCTGACAGATATCCATTCTTGTTATTGAAGATAATGTAGCTCGTCATCTGCCTAGTGTGGTTTTTACATCAAACACAAAAAAAATCTGTTACCAAATTAAGCATTCAAATTATCAGTTATCCAAAAGCAAGACCCAACTCTTGTGTTCTGTAACCATTTACCTGAAGTTATAATCACTCTATGATACAAAGACTCCAAGACATGAAATAAATTGCGTCAGTAACCATGTTTACCAGTACTATGTACAAATAGATCTAGTGCAAGTTAAACTTGTATTTTTTATTCTTCACATTGGCTACAGAGACACAAACTTTCCAAGAATGTTTTTAAGTTATTTTAACTGCAATATTCTGAAGACAAAAATAAGCATGGACACCTTCAAATCTAACAGAATATAAAGAGGAAGATCTTGACAAACAGCTTCCTCCCCTTCCAAAACACAAACACAAACTCCTTTTTTTCCTCATTGAGAACCCTCCAAGGACTTGTAGACTGACCACACACAACAGTGCTCCCTGCCTTTTTCTAACACGTTTACACAGTACCTGTCAGAACCCGTCACATCAATCTGCTTTGTCTCTCTGAAGAATTATGCCAGAATTTTAAAACATTCCTTCTCTTCTACAGTGCGGAGAAGAGACAATGTGGTACTGTATCATCACACACACTAAGTCTCAGTCTAGCAGTAAACCAGAATGGAATGATTAGACCATGCAGATTACAGATACAAGGCTGTGAATTGGGTAACTGACATGAAGTTTTTTCAGTGGATCTTTAGAACATTGTGAACTCAAAGACACAGCCACACAGACCAAACACGTACCAGGGGAAATTCAGCAGTTGCTAAAATGAGAGGCTGATGCAGCACCAGGAAAAAAGCCCTGCAGTCCCTGCTCCCCAGATGCAGCAGAGATACCTTGTGAGGCTCTTGCAGAAGGAAAGCAGGGCCAGAATGTAGCAGGGCACCTGTATTCTTACAGAATGCTGCACTCCTAGACACATGGTGCAACTAGTTAGCAGCTACTGCAGTGCAAGGTCTGAATCAACTTCCAAAGTTATAACACACCTTTAAACCTACCCACATGCCTGACAGATGACACATCCCACCATAGTAGTTTACTACAAAAAAGTTTATTTATTGAATATGGACTTGAGTACACATAATCTTATGCCATTAGCACCAGGAGTGAGCAAAACTGATGTGATTAACCCTTGACAGGATATGTCACAGGAAAATAGGGAAAACAAGAATAACTTCAGGGGCTTATATATTCATATATTACTATATTAAATATACTAAATAAAATACAACCTTAAATCAATACATTTATGTAAGTCACATTGCAAAAGTAAAAGTGATGCTTTCATTTATGAGAGGAATATAACAAGAACACTGGGTCATAATGCTGATACTGTGTAAAAGCACTCCAAGAATAAAATCCATGCTGTGCTACTTAACATAATTTTTATTTTTCCATAAAAATGTTACTTATGGCAAACTAAAATAAGATGATAAGACTTACAGCACCATAAACGTGTACTGGACAAACCCAAGTCATGAGAATGTCTTTGTTTCAAGGAGTTGCATAAAGCAAGAGAACAACTAGCAGTTGACAGAGCAAAAGATTTTGCATTTTGGTTGAATATAAGGTAAGGAGAAGGAAAGGAGAAGCAAGATAGGTCCAAACACAGCACTGAACTGAGGGCCCATGCGGTGGCCAGAATAGTCTAGGGTCTGAAACAAATGGGTGCAAATCAAAGACTCTCAACTCCCACAGGCTGACTCTTGAGCCTCAGTCACTTCTGGACTGACTCCAGGATGTTCCTATCACCGAGATGTTCCTACATTTTCTTTGCTCAATAACCAAGGCCTATAATTCACCTCAACCTTGCTGTATCTTTAGACTTGAGCATTTCACCTCACTGCCAGCTCAGCAACTTGCTCCCAAATCTGGCTTTTGCATATCTACCCTCTCAGATTCTCCATTTCAAAACAATAGAAACATGAATTGCTAACAACAGAAATGTGAATTTAGGAACTCTGGGCCACACAATCACCCTTTTACCTATCACTTCATTATCTCTTACCTTCCCCACCCCACTGTCTTCATTGCTGCTGCTTTCACTTCTCCTACTGGGAAATGTTTGATTATTCCAAAACTGGGAAGGGAAGAGCTACAAGGCCCAAGCTACAGTTTGTAATTTGTCTGGTTTGACAGTGACTGAGGGGCATCCGTGCTCTTAGGCCACCCCAGGGGTGGGGGAGCATTCCCCCAGTGCTGTAACAACTAGGAGATAAGAACGCTGGCTTGGTCACCCAGTACTTACATGCTGCTCGGGGTCTCTGTGCCTGGTGACAGGCCAATGTGCGCTCAGCCCCTCAGCCACCCCACTTCAATCCCTTGTATCTGGCTGTCAGACACAGGAAGGACACCTGATCTCTTCCCATCATGGCAGGATACATGAAGTTCCCTGCAGACTGTGTTGGGTGTGTAGCTTGTATTTCATATACCCACTGCAATTTCTAATGACCTGAATCAGCGCATAAGGCCCCACAGGCAATGTGATCATCCTGAATTTATCCACTGGCTCAGGATTGATCTGACCACAGCACTCCTTTTCAAGCTTCTGCCTCCTTGATTCAGTCCTATTGCTGTTAACACCTCCATGCTTTTGCCTCCTTCAGAAATCTTTTTCAGAGCTCATTTCTCTGAAACTCCCTCAAGTTCCAGATTGTTACTTTATCTTGCAGCAACTCCCAGAAAATTAAATTCTTCTTGCTCACCCTATCAAAGAAAATCTGTTTCTTTCTCAGTACTGCACATTATAGCCTCCAATACCTCTCCTCAAATACCAAATAAAATTGTCATGATACTTGAATGGACTTTCTAGGAAGTGCTGCAGTTCTGAATTTCTCTTGTTCCAACTAAAGTTTGCTTCAATAAGATGGAAAGCTAGATGTAAGAGTCAACACCATTAAACTGGTCTCACAGATAGAACACCTAAGAAGGTCAAAGTCAAAAGGAGAACTGCAGGACTTAGAAGACTCTCTAGAGAAATTTTGGAGATGTGAGTAGTGATTTTAGAAGGGAAGTCAACAGAATTACAAAGCTATTGAAGCAGAAGGAAAAAGCATCTTAAGAGAAAACTCCAGTTATGTTCAATTGTAGAGCCTTTATAAAAAAAGTCTGAAATAGCAAACTTTATTCTGTGTACTTAGACACAGTTCTGGAGGCTTGAAATATAGAGTGATCTATTGGATTGGAACAGATTCAGGTGTTAGGTAAACTCAGTCAACAATTACCAGTTGATATTATCATCCATTAGTTCAAAATATTTGTCAGAACATGACAATGTTAATATATTGAAGTGTTACATATTATTCAAGTATCATGCATTTTCCTTATTTGTCTATCATTCACGGATTGGACCTGTAACACTGGTGCAGATACTAACAAACTTGTCATAAATATGACTAAACAGAGGACAAACACATGCTATGTAACACAAAACAAGACAGGCAAGACATTGTAACATCACCCTGAACTCTCAGAGATAACTGCTGTACAAGGAGAACTAGATTTTTCTCAGTCCAATATTTCACTGGACCTTAAGCAGTAATTCTCAGAGGCAAGACAGGAGTGTTGAGATTTTTTTCAGGGAACATAATACAGTGAATAGGAATGAGCACCTTCACCTTTTAAGCCTCCTTAAATCACTTAAGCCCTGTGGTACCTTTTTTTATTTTAAAAGATTTATATTTAAAGAAAAAGTAACAACTGATTAAGTTCATGCAGCAACATAGAGACCCTCCTAAACTAACGAGCTGGATGAACCCATTACATCAGTCTTTGATGTACATCTATTGCTAAGGTAGGCCCACAGGGCCTAGATGCCCTAATGAGTTATAAACATTGGCACATCGTCTAACATTTCAACCCACTTTATTAAGAGCTGCCTCAGTAATGTGCAAGTTTTCTAATTAATGACTTGGCCAGGCAATCCTCAGCTGAAAGAGCTGATGCTATGCATGTATAAACACTCTCTCCAAACACCAGCAGTGATTCTACTTCTGCCAAAAGATAAGCAACATACTGCATTGCTCAAGTCCACTGAGGAGTGCCAAACACTTGAATTGGGGGGTGGTGAGTTATTTATGTTCTGCCATTTATCTTCTTTCTCCCAGCTCCGAGGATGGGTTTCTCTTTCTACATTTGCCGTTGTGTGCTTTATTGTTGTTTTGGGTTTTACTGCAGGTACTATGCAAAGCAGATTTTGGTTAATAAAAAAATGGCGTCTGTCTGTGGCTGGTAATTCCATCTTCTTGTCCCTTATGCTTCTGTGCGGCTTCTTTTACTTTACCTAAAATTGAAACTGCACTTCCATATTAAAACTGGAATATTTTGTTGTGCATCTGAAGCTGGAGTATCTTGATGCAGAAGCTTTCAGCTGGTTATCAAGTCTTCAGTGGGAAAAATTCTTCTTTATTCCCCACTTGCATAATACAAAGTACCTTCAGTATCTGGGATATCATTTGCTCATAAGCACTTTGTCCTTCGTGCAAGTATCTTCTACAACAGAACAGGATACAACTTCTCAGTGGGGTTTGGTCACCATTTATTATCCAACGAATCTCAGACTAAAGCTGGAGAACAGCTCATGGGCCATGACCTAGAGACAGTTCAATTCAGTAGTTAGGGGAATTTCATGTGACATCCGAGTTCTGTAGATAATTTCTTGGCATGGAATCAAGTATCCTTCTCTCTTCTCCATACCCTTTAGAACAGGTCCTTGCATCTGCATCAACCCACTCACCTTGCTTACAAATGTAAATGCTTATTTCCTTCCCTCTCCTGCTTCTCAACAATGAAACAATATTACATATAAAATAAGCTTATTGTGCCATGAAATGGCAATCTATTTCAATGTCAATTGCACAGATCTCAAAATTAAAGCTCTCTGAAATCTCTCTAGGTTTGAAATTGAGATAAAGCCTGAAAAAACAGTTGTTGCTGATTTAAAATCAATGTTTTGTATTTCATTTGAAGACTTCTAAGTTTATATTACACTAAACTCTCTCCCATCTCCTAGAATGGCACACACAGGATAAACTGACTGACCATATCAAATAGATGACATAAAAGACAAGCCTCCAGCACTCTCACAAAAAGCAAAAGCAATTTAATCCCTGCAAGAAACAATGCGGTAACAGCGTCCCTTGCCCTCCTATTGCACCTCTGTGCCTGCCTCTGCCTGCCCAATTCTGTCTCTGCACTGGAAACTCCATAGTGGAAGGGCCCAAAATTAGTACAGTTCCGCCTTTGACACTGTGGGTCTTCCTGCAGATTTTTCCTGTGATCGATAGTTTTTTCCCTGGATTGTCTCTGAAAGTCTCCCTCTGTCCAGCTGTACTTTAAGAGGGCTACAAAGACAAGAGCTGAAAAAAACCCCATACCTACTAATGTTCACCGATTTCACCACTGAGCTCTGGGTGACCCACTCTGGCCATCTGTCTGAATCTTTTGAGAAGGCTTTTTTTAAAGCCTGCTATGTACAAATAGCATGAGAAAAGCGCTGGGTTTCTACTCATCTGCCAAATAATGTCTTGCATTTTATATAAAGTGCACTGCACTAAGCTGAGAACAAATAGATTTACTTAACAAACAAGTTCAAAGCAGGGATAAATCTGTCAGCCTTAAATCTGCAATCTCTAACAAGAACATGAGGCTTTAAGACTATGTAGGATAATTTTCTGCTCAGCTGGTGCTCTAATGGGCTGTGATCTTAGCTCTCACAGCAAAGAATCCCTATGAGGCTGAAAAACGGGTGTGCATGGGATGTACCATGCAGAGATGTTGAAAGTTACCGAATCCAGCAAAATTCCATTTAATTTTTTCCATTTATTTTTTTCTGAAAGTTATTTTTCATGCTCCTCTTTAATTTATGTCTGCTCTTTAATTTATGTCTGCTCTGACTAGGTCAGGTTGGCAAATGTTCTATTAATGCCCGAGATGGAAGGACTCCTTTTCAGACAAACAAAATTAGAAACAAATTATTTCTTCACTAAGGAGTATAAGCACATGGAATTGTGATTGTTTTTCTTTGCCTGGGCTCAATTCCCTAGGTCACACATCTACTGCATTCAGTACCAACAAGATGGGTCCTCAAAAAAGGAGGCTCTAAAACTCTTCTCCTCCATGGCCTCGTATGTTTGGTGCTTCTCTGCCAGCATCCCCTTTCATGCTTGCCAAGATTAGGACTGACCACAGCCTCCTAACATATTTGCCATCAAACAGCACTGGAGGTGTTAGAGCTGCCTACTGCACCACAAAACTCCACTATAAAGTTTCTCTTTCACTTCCTTCTTACTGCTTGCTGTTCTTTTACAGAGTGCCCTGCATCTGTCACTTGCCAATGATCCATCATTTTTCCCTAAGAAGGCCTGAAGAGCAATCTATTTCATGATTTTTCAGCCAGCATATTCATCTCAGCATTTGTTCAATTTTGACAGTTCTCCATATGAGTGTGAAGCAGCACATCTTTTTATTCA
Source organism: Psilopsiagon aurifrons (assembly GCA_025447955.1). Classification (NCBI taxonomy): domain Eukaryota; kingdom Metazoa; phylum Chordata; class Aves; order Psittaciformes; family Psittacidae; genus Psilopsiagon; species Psilopsiagon aurifrons. Next base: position 34,515 of record JAOEHY010040121.1, on the reverse strand, counting down.
GTGCCCTACTGAAATAACGCGTCATTTCTGTAGCTGCACTTTATTGGAGATGATAACAGCATAAACCCCTCATACTTGAGGTCTCTGTCCAAGTATACCAAAATTAATACTAAATAAAGCTCATTCTGTAGTCAAGCAAGCCCAGGCTTAGCCATCCTTCTCAGTTCATACAGTACCTTTGTTTCAGCATCTAGCACAATACTGCTGATAATTTTGATTACTTACTTTCCACTTCTCTTCTGAGTTTCCCATGCTGGCCTCTTATCAGTCTATTGTCATGCAACAGAGGCACTAAATGTTTCAGAAAGCAGGCTTTCTAGCTGCTTTGATCATTCTTTCTCAATTATATAATTTAAATGCAAGTCATTGATCATTATAATGCCCTCATAAACCCTAAAAGGGAATGTTATTTTACACGCACCAGCCATGAAAGTATTCAGTAATGAGTGACATGGTAGGTTTTCATGACACTTTTCTAGATATTCCTATCTGTTACATTCTGCATTTGGTTAAATTTAAGTAGAGGGGATTTGTGCTCATATACACCCTGATGAACATATTTTCTGGGAGTTAAATAGTAGCACAATTACATAATCTTCCCTATTTGCTCTGTAAAGTATATTTAGTGATGTTGCTCATTAGTTTTTAACTTAACTCCAGAACAGACTCTTCCGATAGCATTCCTTTTCAAGAGCCTACCTTTTAAGAAGCATTTTCATTGGTGATTTCTCAGCTTCTTTGGCACAATTAGTGAGTGCTGCGTAAAGTAAGCCTAAAAATAATTTTCTAATGTTTATTCAGAGAAGAGCACAAAACCATAAAAATACCACGTGTGGATAGCTTGGGGCACAAACATCTGCAGTGCTTTCAATCTTCCCCCATGGTGGACAGTTATCCTCCTCTGTACTATTAAAGCTGCTATTTTTAGACCTCTAATGAAAAGAGTCAGTTTAAAATAGTGCATGCCAACTGTATTATATGTATTTCCTCAAACACAGTACAAACACAACCCATGTATAACACAAAAAACATTAACTGTCTAATGTATTTAGTACCATCTCATGTGATCAAACTTCTGTTACAGGAGTCTTTAGTTAGACTCAGTAACTTCAGTTACATCATACAGATGTAGCTACAGGTGTTCATGCAGTTCTCAGGGAAATGGAATTAAAAGAAAAACTAACACACACAAGGACTAAAGGAGAGAGCAAAAGTGCTGGCTACATGGCAGTCAAGGATTTGTACAGATATTTAATCGATTTTGAGAAGAAGGTAGTTTGACATCAAGCTGGGTAATACTGAGACAGCTAAATAATGAGCTGGTCACCTAAAATATGTGTTAAACAGGGTAACAAAAAGATCTGGAAGGGCTTTCTGTGTATACAAAGGCATCAGCAGAGATAGATTAAAAGGAATTGGCAAGCTATTACTTGTATAAATCTTGGGCCAGTTATTATTATTTCATGTTACTAGAATCATTTGGGTTGCCACATGTATCAGAAAATGGCAAGTCCTTTAGAGCTTTTGGTTAGAACAAAACAAAACTGATAATATGGTGGTCATCTTACAGATATATAAACCACATTAAATAATTGTTCCCATAATCCATTAAATCGATGGATTGGATTGTTAGAATGGAAATGTTTTTCTTAACAGAATACCATGGTCTAAAGGATGTTAGCTCAGTTTCTGACCACCTGCTATGATGTTTGAAAATCATGAAAATGGCAAGCTGAACTAGAAACAAAACCTCAAGACTTTTTACTGGTCTATACTGATGGCAGAAGGAATTTAATGCAAAAATTTCCCTTTTGTGTCTCTCTGTGTAAAAGACACTTAGTATCACACATGGGGTCATACAGCAGGACAACATGAGAATCTTATAAAACAAAAGAGATATAGGCAAACATATGTATTTATATATAAATTCCATCTTGATAAAAATGGAAAAGCACCACGTCTAATCACAAATTCTGTTGTAGCATATTGTGAATGCAGAAAGAATACCTTAGGTTAAAATGATTTCCAGACATTTGATTTTGTGAATGAGTGATGTCCAAATACAAATAAAAGATATTTCATGAATGCCTCTCCTCTGTGCAATAGCAAGGCTTGTGTAACAGTGCTGTCTGCTTTGTAAAGCTTCAATTAAAACTTAATTTACCTATTTCCCGTGTCATTCTTTCATTCACTTGGAGAAACACAGATCTTTGCAATCTCAGCCTTCTGACAGCTGAACACTGGTTATTGGCATGTAGGCAGTGTGTAACTTAAAGCCACTTTCCAGCAGAAAGCCACTTAAGGTTTTACAGGAAACTGTATCAGCTAAGATGATAAAGATGCCCCAAACTAGGGTGAAATGAGATGAGTGGTGAAAAACTGCTTGCCTGGCTATTTCTGTGAGAAACCACACTGAAAAAAGAAAAATAATTAAAAAATAAAGGCAGTTTTTGCCTTCCATGTCTGTACAGGAAGGAAACCCTTAATGAGCGGTCTGCACTGTTTCTGCAGTTACCTTCTGCATGCTTCAAATTAAGTTGCAAGTTGTATGTGTATTTCCTGGATGACCGTAAGGAGTTCCAGAATTAGCGTCAGCCTAAAAATTACAGTATATAAACCACAGTCACTGGATTAAACTGCTTTCACCTAGTCTTGCTGCTTCACTAGCTCATCTTTCATTGTGTTTGCAACTAAGGTGGCATGAGGAAACTGCACACAGAACAGAGCACTCTTTGGACTATGTACTAAAGCAACCAGTGTTCCCCCAAAAGGCTCAGAATTGGTTTACTAGATCTCACCTCCTCAACCATGTGCTTGACTTTCTTCTGTTGGCAGTGGACCATATCATCCAGATGTTTGATTCGCTCTCTTAGGCTAGCTGCTACCTCCTCCAAATGCTGTGACCTAGCAAAACAAGAACAATTAAGCATGAGTGGTTATCTATGCAATAAAGGCAAAACAAGAACAAGCTCCACAGTTCCACCATAAATCAGGAAGACTAGGTCAAGGAGTAGGCAAGTCACATTCGCTGACAGATGTCAATTTGTCCGAAGTACATTTTACTGGTAGCCTTTTAGTCAAAGCCGCTGTCTCCACCCAAGTTAACCCACCTTTGCGTTGCATACTGGCATGCTTACTCAGAGCCTGAAGTGCTGACACTTATACAATGTGATAAAGCTCACCTCCTTAAGATGTCTGTTTTTCCTTGAAGTGAAAAGCATTTACATAACTAGATCTTTATCACAGAATCACAGAATGGTTAGAGTTTGAAAGGAGCTTAAGTTCATCTAGTTCCAATCCCCTGCCCTGGGCAGGGACACCTCGCAATAGACCATATTGTCCAATGCTCTGTCCAAACTGGCCCTGAACACTGCCAGGGATGGAGCATTCACCACTATTCTGAGTAACCTGTTCCAGTGCCTCACCACCCTTACAGTAAAGAACTTCTTCCTTATATCTAACCTGAACTTCCCCTGTTTAAGTTTAGACCCATTTCCCCTTGTCCTACTGCTACAAATCATCAAAAGACACATTTATCTTGAGTTATTATCACCTGAAATCTTTTTGGAAACTCATACTAACTAAAAGCCAGGAAGCAGATCTGCTGACATCCTTTTTGAAGCTTTCCCACTACAGGATTCAGGACGCTCCCACTACAGTCAAGGATTTGGCATAGTTGCCAACAGCAGCAGAATACAGAATAACTGGAGTTAGTATTCTGGAGTTAATACTGGAGTATTAACTCATCAACAGCAGGAAGTGTGGTGAATGTTTTAAGTTTGTATGAATGACTCTTTAGATAGATTCTGCATTTCTTCAAATCTGTTTAAGACAGAAACTGAAGACTCCCAGAACTCCTGCCACAAGCTGGTTTCACAGCTCACCAGAAAAGTAGTTTTAGAATACACAAAGGCACAGGAGGGAAGAGTTCTAGTAAGTTTTGGCCATGTTGGCCATGGGAGCCTCCATTTATATCTGAATGTTCAATTCTTGCAGTTCTTCAAGGAAAGCAATTGGTTGCTTACAAAGTAAACATTTGTACTCTTAGGTTCAGGACTGGACAGAATTTGAGAAGTGGAGGAGGGAATCAAAACAAAAACAGCTCTTTTCATCTTGGTCTGTGCAGAGCAGAAGAAACTATTGAAGCTGCAACTGGAACAAACACACAAAAGCAAAGCAGCAGATGGCAAACTGTATGACAAGATTTCAGTGAATGACTGGATTGCAAGCTGTTTCTCCCCAGAAAGTGTCTCTATTAGCAGTGAAGTGCTCTACAGAACAATAACTGCAGCACTTTGACAAGGACTCAAAAAAATCAAGGCATTGCTGCAGGTTTTCAGTCCTGTATGTTAAGGTCCCACAAAACTGTAGTTTAAATTTTGATTACAACTCTAACACATATTTGGTCTCTCATTGAAAGATTCAGAATTTTAAGCACTGGTAGCAATGGAGTAAAAGAAGTCCTTCCTCAGGTGGAGCTCAAGTGTCTGGTCAGGTATAGACCTGTAACAAGAACTTAAGGACTTCATCATCTGAACCCACATTCACTGCTTGCATTGCATAGATTGCAACTCTGTGCATCCCTGCATTGCACAAATTCTTGTCTGAACACTGCCTTTACTCTTTATACTGCAGCATAACTTTTCATACTGAGTGGCCATGGCAAGACTCACTGAAGCATGAAGGGTACCTATTATGCAGAGGTAAAGGAAGAAAGCAACTATCTTTCATCTCCATATTATATGTTGTACGCAATATCTGCTCACTTTAAATTATTATTTTAACCAGCTACTGTGAAAAGCTGTTATTACCCTTAAACCAGATAAGCTGGTCATAGATCAATACAACTAGGCAGTGAGATGCTCTCAGCAAGAACTTCCTTTTATGTTATGCTTCCTAAAGAACAGCAGGATGCCAGAACCTTAGAACTTTATTTCTTGGTGCTACAGAAATACAAGTTGTTATCAAGAACAATTATTCAGTCTCTACTTACGATTCATCTTTATCCACTTAAGTAGTGTCATATAAACTTTTAAATGGCAGATGCAATTTTCACTCAAATGGCAGTTATGCTGTTTCAGTGCTGGACAGATTTCCCTTGAAACTCTGCCTTTGGCTTTGCTTGAACCTTTCCTTTGCCTGGTTATGATGCTCTGTCAGCCTCAAATAAATAGTAATGGATGCATATGCCATCTGTGGGCAGAAACAGCACATCTAGGTGCCACCACACTACTAGAACTTTCTTCTAAGCTTCATGCTTTTGAGAACAACCATTCATGGAGGACTCACTGTCAATAATATCAACCTCACTTTACCCACATAACTTTGTAGCTTTTTTCTGCACTGTGATGCTACATGACAGATTTCTTCCACACCTTCACTTTGTTCATGTGCATACATTAATGTGCACCACATGGACAGACCAGCTCCTCCAAGCCTTAAATATATTCCCTGCTTTCCCTCTTTTATGCATGTTTGCTAACAACTTTTCAAGGAATATGCATCAGAGTGGGGGTTTTGTTGCAAAAATTAATCCTTTTGTTATTTTATGTGTAAATAAACTTACATTCAGATGGGCAATCCCTACCAGACTGCAATTTTAGAGACAGATCAAATACAATTCAGATGCCTTCAAAAAACAAACCAACCACCCCCTAAAGTTTCTTAGCAATACTACAAGTTCCACAGACAAGACCTATCTCACCTTTCACTGTCGGAGTTGTTTTCAGATTTTGCTCCAGATATTTGCATTTCATTCAGTTCAAGTTGTTTTTGCAGCTGGTGACGTTCCTAAACAGGAAATGTTATCTTTCAGTTATCCATGTGTCGAAACATAAAGGCTTCATAAAGCATATTTCACTACAATTCAAAAGATCATTTGTGACATTAAAATAGAAACTGATTAAACAAAATTCATGAAGAAGCACGGGATGCATAAGAATAAAATCACATTCCTAGCTCTGCATGGAAATAAGATCAGAGTTTTCAGTTTCCTTTTTGAAGATGCACAGTTGTACTTGAAACTGAGGTTTTTGAATAAAAAGATGAGTCATCACAATCTTAAACTATATAAATGTAAAGTTTTCTAGGTTATCCCTTCAAAAACATCTCTCAATCCAAGGCTGAGATGAAAGATATTACTCTGTTTTCTTCCCTAAAATATTCTTGCTTGATTTTCAGGTGATTACCAGCACAGTGCCTGTGAAAAACCTATGAGGCTTTGGGGACTGAGTCAACACAAACTAACAGAGGAGTCTGCCATCCACTTTAATGGGAATTTAAGAGGCATTCAGTTTTATTCTGCAAGTATTGGCCAAATAAGAGCAAATTAAATAACCAACATGAAGAAACTCCTCTGTACTTAAGAACTATACTGCAATCTTTTATTCACTGAGAACTACAAGTTGTAGGGAGAAGCCCAGATTAAGTTAATGGAGCTGCTAAAGGGCATATTAAGCTGAACAACTTCTCAGTAGACTCACTAGTTCTGCTAATAGATTTTCAAGCATTAGATAAAAGGGGCTCAATACAAATGCACATTAGACTAACCAGTCAAGCCAACAAGACAGGCTCACAAAAATCTATTTCTTAGTAACAAATATTTACTATACTAAATTTAAGCCAGTGAAAAAAACACTTCATGTGTAAGAACAGAAGAACACAGTCCCTTCACTTACTAGAATGCTCCTCACTTCTGTATTTTAGAAAGCGAAGCACAGATCTTTAAAGATAATGAGATGCCTGCTATTAAATGAAATAAAAATTGCTAAAGTACATCCAAGAACACTGGAGTCTTTAGGAAGGGCTGCTCTTATACTGTTACACTGTTCAGTCTGAGGACTAAACATTAACATTCATTTTCAGTTAGGGGAATGATACCAGAAAACTAAGAGGAAATGCCACCATAATTCTTAGGATGATACTCTTAGGCTTAACAGCATATTAAAATAATAATAATTTGACGACTAGACTGAGTTTTGCCCTGGAGCGAAGCCCGTAGAAGAGAAGAAGGGAAATAAGGAAATACAAAGAAGTGATGCAAAAAGTACTACAACTGGTTTTACAGAAGTGTCACACTTGACAGTGTCACAAGAGGTAAATGTCTTAAAGGTTTTCTGCTTTCAGAAATTCACTTGTCAAAATCTTGCTCTCAATTACAGTTTGGTAGGGAACATTTAGCCAGGGAGCGAAATAATTAAATACTTCTTAATGCTAGCAGGAAAGGAAGAACTTAAGTTTTGGATTAAAAGGCAGTAAAAATGATTTTTTAATTCTTTCCTCAAAATTATTCTGAGCTATAATCTAAATAAGATAGGAATCAGCATGGAAGATTAAGTGGCTGATAGATACCTACCAAAAAAATCCTCAAGACATTTTAGTCTGAAGCTTTCAGTTTAGCATCTCATCCCCAAGTGGAGAAATTTGGAGATGCAATTCCAATCAGGACTATAAATAGCTAAATAGAAATATCTATTCCTAACTAACTACATTTTAATCAATCATATAATCATAACTGTTTGGGTTGGAAAGGACCTTAAAGATCAGATCAAGATTTGGTACTGGAAACCTCTAAGGTCTGCCTCTTCTCCAGGCTGAACAAGCCCAATTCTCTCAGCCTGTCTTCGTATGAAAGATCATCTTTGATCATCTCTGTGGTCTCCTCTGGACTCACTCAAGCAGTTTAACATCCCTCTTGTGTTGGGGGCCCCAGAGCTGAAGACAATACCCCAGGTAGGGTCTCATAGAGTGGAATACAGGGATAGAATCCCCTCCCTCAACCTGGTCATGCTCCTTTTGATGCAGCCCAGAACATGGTTGGTTTCTGGGCTGCAAGCACACACTGCTGGGTCATGTTGAGCTTCTCATCAACCATCAACCCCAATTTATGCTCTCAGTCAGTTTCTCATCCATCCCCATGCAAACTCCATGCACTACATGAATCTACAAACAGCATTTCTAAGAGACTTTGGATCATTAGGCTTGGGAGACCTTGCACACTAAGGGAAGACTGAATGGTCTTTTAAAACTCTTTATTTAAAATAATGGTTAATTTAATAAATAAATTCTGACACTTTAGGCAGCCCTGACTATAAAGACCACTACAAAGATAGATCCACCACTTAATCATAGTGTCTTTATGACAGGTCCATTTACTTATATGGATACAATAATTAAGAGATGGAAACAGCAATGGTATGTCACTGAGCAGGGTACTGAGCAGTGGAAAAGAAAAAGGGAAAGGGAAAGAAGAAACTCATTTCCTCCATGCACTTCTATATTTCCTACAAAGTCGGTACCCAATTAATCTCTCATACCTCTTCCATGCGTGCAATCAGCCGGTCCAGCTCACCAATTCTCTGGTCTTTTTCCTGTATGCTTGTTTCTGTAATCTGCATCTTCTTATTTGCCTCTTCAATAGCCTTCAGAAGCCGATTTGTTTCCTCCTTAAAAAAAGAACATTTACAGTCACATTAACATCCTATAGAGCCAGGCTAATAGCTTTCAAACAGAACTCAAAGCTTTTCACCGTATTTGCCTATTAGTCTCGAACAGTTGTGACCTTAAAAGTGAATTACATAGAACAAAAGATCTGTGGTATTCTGAAATGCATTTTAAAGCATCATTATGAAAATCTGAGAAAAACTTTTACCCATTTCTTAGATGTTTGGTTCCCCTTCTGAGGATGCCATGACGTAACAACATAAGAAACATATGCTATTGCAGAAGATAGCATTTCAGACACCAAAGTTTGCTACGTTCAGCTTTGTACTTTCCTTATATATAAAACAGTATCAAGAGACTGGGGAATCTACCTTCAGTTTCCATCATTACCTACTTTATCTGTTAGAAAAATGCAATGACTAACTGCTCATAGCAAGGTTTTACTTGAGAGTGGAGGGAAAGCAGGGGACAGGAAGAGTTCTTCCTCTAGTAGCATCCACTAAAGTTGTTCCCCCTCTTCTTGAGGTATAACTAAAATTGGACATTTTCTTTTCCTTTTTGAGAGAGAATCAAAAGTCAAAATCTGCAACTTACTTCATACTGAATTCTTAAATTCTGAAATCTACATTATCATTACTGTTACTGTGTTTGAACACATTGTTTTCTTAGTCCTTCAATCACAAAAGCTTGGAAAGCTTAATAACCTTGGCATGGCTAGTTCACAGAGACAGGAGTGAAGGAACACACGTCAGCTCTGGATTATTAAGTGATTCAGAAACACTCAAGCTAAGCACCATTCTTACAGGCTGGTTGTACATACTAGGAGGATTTCTTTCTCAGCTTTATGTTTCTGTTCCTCTTCTCGCATTTTTTCCTCATACTGACTGTACAGTTTTCTTGTCATCTCTCTCATGACTTCAGCATTGGCTTCCTGTGATGATTCCACCTATGAGAAAAGAAAGTTGACCTGTCAGTCAGTTACAGCACTGCTGGCAGCAGGAGGGAAGTTCACATGATGTGAGAGTAGCACTTTGAACTTCAGCTCTACCTTGCTATAAATTTGACATTGCTGAAGCAGATTTTCATTTGCATCAAGACCATTTACAATACTCTGCCAATATGTAAGTAATTCGAATTTGCAGAAGTTACCATTTCATCAAGTTTCATGTTGTCTGAATTTAACTAGTTATTGCTCATCCAAGACCAGGCTATGACTCTTTAGTAAGGCCTTCTGTAACAGACCCAAATCACTTGGTTTGTTTCCTCACTGAAAAGATATTTGCCTCCCTCATTTTACAGAAGCATAGATTAGAGATGATCTAGACTCAGCTACTGTTTCTAAATGATCATGAACCTCAAAGCAATAATTACTTCAAGCTGGACCTAAGCATATCTTGTTAACTAGAAGACACAGCTGTATGGTCCCTCCTCTCCCTTGCTGTTTCACATACTGCTCTTTGTGTAGGCACAAGAACTGGGGTGCACATGAAGAAAAGCAGATTAGAGAACAATCAGACTTAATATTCTCAGGGTATGAAAGGGTTAATTTCTAACCACATGACCAGAAACTTTACTATTGCTACAGGGAAGAGGGCAGGAATGGTAATTCAGAGACAGGATTTCCCCCTTCTGTTGGCTGAAAACACAGACTGAACCACACCCTCAGTGATTAAATACCAGATAGGATAGTCATAGCTTAAACCCATCTACTTTGTAAGCATCAATAAAGTAGCTAGTCCAGGACTTAGTTCTTTTATTACAGATGCTATAAATCAGACAAGGTTACACTGAAACACTGTGGGTGCTACAAAAATGTCAGGAAGAGGAGAAAAACAGTGTCTTGTGGGAGAAGAATAAAGTGCTCCCCGCTGATCACTACAGTTCACACAACTACAAAATACCTGGTTCTGATGGGTTTTGGTATCTTTGGGGCTTAATTAGGGGGTGGGTTTGGATCTGTGTGTTTGCTTGCTTGTTCCTGGGGTTTTTATTTGTTTGTTTTTCCATTTCAAGGACTGAAAGATTTATTAAACCCCTGTGTTTATCTTGCATGGTTGGGAACAAGCTGTTTTACAACCCTATTTAACAACAGCATATTTCATCCTGAAAAGAGACTGAGCTGAAGAACATTACTTGTACTGCAGTTGTCCCCTTTGGCGCCTCACCTAGACCAATACTGGGGCAAGGGCAGCAACCTGCACTTTGCGAGAGGGAGTGAGTCAAGTTAGTTCTCAGTACAACACAAAATCTTCCACATTTCAAGAAGCCTGAAATAATCATACCATTCAGAATGAGCCAACAATGAAAAGCCAGTCTTTAAGATATATTGAACTGGAATACGATCTTTGGCACTGTCTCTCCATCATTCCTTTGCTTACAGCTTGAGCAATGAGGACAGTAAAAACAAGCATAAAAAGGTTGGCGCATCAGGGCATCTGTTATTGGATTTATAAGCAGCGTCTCCAACCTCAGTTACTGTTATGACTGTATGAATAAGCCAAAGATACTTAATAAGCTACATGGGTGCGTTCTCCTACCCAGAAAAGAATCACAGCATATGGTAGTTACTGCTTTTCAACTGCTATCCCCTCAGATTACAAACCCTCCTCTTACATTCACCCCTGGAATTAAATCCCAGATGTCTTGGCAATTTTATGTTTATCTTTCAAAGACAGCAATGAAGTATTTTATCTACTCACTTTGTACTAAAACTGCAACTTTGAGGGCAAAATTTCAAGTTTTTCCTCATTAAAGCAGGGTATGTATTATGCAGACCTTGACATGCTCAAAGAGAAACAAGTACTTATGTATTCAGTTGAACCTGTACTTAACCTGTGGTTCTCTGCCCTTAGGAGCAGAAATACCTTCTTCTCTTTTAACCATTCATCCCTAAGCATGAATGCAAGTCACTAGAGAGCCAAAAAGAAACATCTTCATTGAAAAAATTAAACATTAATAAACCAGCAGTCACCTTAATTTCAAAGTGACAAATACTGATACAGTCTATATCCAGATTAATCTAAGTTGAGCAATTCTAGAAGAGGCAAAGGTTTCCAGGAGGTTTTTTGCTTGTTTGTTGTTATTGCTTTTGGCTTTGCTTTTGCTTTTGTTTTGTTTATGTTTTCTTAAATGACATTAAAGGAATATATTTGGCAGATGAGTGGAGAACACAGTCAAGATTTCTGGCATGTAAAACTTTTCAGTTTGCATTTTATTCCCTTGCATTTCTCTGAAAGGAATAGCTGAATTCTCTTTCCAAGACACTTGCTGTTACAGCATGTATCTGTGGACCACATGCTCATAAGACTTAACAGATTACCTATTAAAAATTGCACAATACCAAAGAAATTCATCATAAAGGAATTCTCGTAGCACCATATAATTATAATATTCCTTTTCTTACAGCAATGGATGCTAATAACTATTCTATGATTTGAATTTTCACCTGCCAACATCCCTGAGTAACAATCCTATGTTATGGAAAGACTGACAGCTGCCAGCTGAAATTCTTTGTCATTAAAACAGTATTGATCCACAAGAACATGTCAGCTGTAAGGAATGATGAAGGCATGAAGAACGAAGAACGCTTTACAAATACGACACAGGAATTCATTTAACATACTCCCAATGCCCTTAGTGTGCAAAATTTTTAGGAGAGTTTCTATACCACACCTTTAATTTCAGTAACTGGTTTTCAATTTGTGCTGTTTCCAGTTGCTTTTGCTTCTCTCTCAGCTTTTCCATAGATTGCTCATGCGTATGTTTTAAATTCCTTATTTGTTCCCTTATATCAGTGTTCTCCAATGTAACGTCCACTAGAGTTTTCTAGAGGAAGGAGGCAAACCACATATTAAAAATCACAAATAATCTGGTGAACTAATACAGTCAAGAGATTATGAACAGACAGAACATTTAGTTTCCTGAGGTATCAATACAGTGGGAACAATTTTGCATGCTTGAATGTTTAAAATTATAGCTCTAGTTGTATTTTGTTTACTAGGAGATATTTCCATGAGGAACATGCTTAGTGAAATCAAGTCCTGGGATGCTATAAGAAAGAAAACAACAAAGGAACATGGATATATTTCAGCATGAATACTACTCCCAACAGTCTTCCTTTCTTCTCTCCAAGGGCCATATTATACATATTAAATACACTAGACTGAGGAAAAACTGTGACATACAAGAAAGCAGGAATATTAAGTTTTTCAGCTCAGATACCTGTAAGTCTTTAACACAGAAAATTCATTCCCACCTTCTCCCTCCCCCTACATTTCACAGGTATGTAAATTCCCACAAGTGTTTAGCATCCAAACAGGCCACTTCCCTTTCTGTTAACCAGTGAAGGTAGGGATCAGTCAGGAGATGAACTGTTTTGCACGACACAAATCACATTTGCACCTTAGATATTTCATAGAGACATGCCTAGTGACATTAGTCTGCTGCAGATCAGCATCTCTTCCTTGTACACTATTTTTAATAGGTTTTTAAAAACACAGGTGTTGGAATTCTTTTTTTTTTGTCTTTGCTTCCTAAATTAGCTGCCTTAGATAGCCAAGACAGTACTTTATGGGCTTTAGTGTTAGAATCTATATCTGTCATCCGCGTTTTATGTATGCTTTTAAATCCATGTCAGAAAAGGCGGTTGTCAGCTGTGAAACAGCTAGTAAAATGTACCTGCAAGTCTATTGATGCTGATGTCAAGGAGCTGTTCATTTCACTAAAGCTATCTAAGGCTGCAGCCTGCACTCGCACATGATTCTCTAAGGATTCCTGATGAGCATTTGTCACCTGAGCAGGAAAAGAAAAAATAAATAAAAATTATATAGAATAATGACCAAGTTTACCTATTCTTTCAAAGGGAGCTACATAAGAGAAAGACCCCATGGTTAATTTTCACAGTACTAGGATACTAGGATGCTTAAAATATACAGGCTTCAAACCATAATCTTGTACCTCAGGAATAAACACAACTTAGAATCCAAATACTCTTAACAGGAATAAGGCATGAGTATCTGTGTTTATTGCTAGTCTGTAATTGCTGTAAAAGCTGTTCTTTTTAAGAAGGACAAGAGGATATTCAGCAGATGGCTACTCAGGAAGCTTATGTACATGGAGTGGGCAGATTTTAAGAAGTCACAGAGTGAAAAGCAGAATAATGCAAGAATGAGGAAATCCAGAAAGGTTTTGGTGAACTGTAGAATAGCCTTAATTAAGAAGGAACTGACTAATCGGGTCAGAAGAAGCAACATCAAGAAGACTTAAAGATGAAACAATAGGAAGCAGGTAGGAAAAGTTAGCAGAGAGCTTTGTTGTGTGAAAATGTCATCTTTTGTTGTGTACAAAAAACACGTGATTAAAAACTGGAGGGGGTTTGGGGATGATAGGCACAAACTGACATCATTTAAGAGACCAAAACCCAAGCTGTGTAATTATGAAAAATCCAATAAAGAGAAAAAAATTGTTACTAATGGAGACCAGCCCACTTCACATTCTTAGATAGACCAGATTTGTTTCTTGATAAAAGCATAAGAACACTGAGGACTGATACGGAGAACAATGAGTGTTTAGTAACCAAGTCATACACAGATTAGGTCAGCATAAGGAGTAGAAGCCAAGCAGTTACAGTTAACCCTATATAAACATGTGCTCATGTAAAAACAAACAAACAAAAGCAGAAATGCTTTGGATGGATTAAGAAAGCTACAAGATAAGAACTGAGGTGAAGAAGCATACCGCCTAGGGTAGTATATTGGAAGTACAAATTGCAAACAAATTTTATGAACAAAAAGTGGTCCTGGAAATTGATGGGAAAACAGCATAGTGATTCCAAGCTGAAGCAGAATACATAAATTATTTTAAACAGAATCCACAAATAGCATGAAAGATAGAAGTCATATTAACCCAAAACCAATGAAAAAAAACAACCACACATTATTAGGTAGAACAACGCTTGTGTTTTATTACAGGCAGTATAAAGTATCAAAAAAGGGGGAAGAGTGTCTCATAATGTGCTATTTATATCAGAAGGAGTATTTCATAAACTGCTAATTTGCTGCAGAACTAGAGATTCTGTCAGAGCTGATCAGAAACCCTTACTTAAGAGAAATGTTCAGAATCATGCAGGATTTCTACTGGTCTGACAGAAAGATCTGGAAGTGCCAGATATCACCACTGTGATACTCATCACTAACTGTTCAGTAAGGATCAGCAGCAAAAGATGGCAAAACTTCACCTTCATCAGCATTTGCCTGTGTGCATGCTGGATGGGAGACTCACCTTGTTGGCATCATTAAGACTATTTGACACAGTCTACAGCAACTGAATTTTCTCCCCTTCCTCCTCTCAAGTCAGGGTTATTTTTTTGTTGTTTAGTTTTTGGGTTTTGTTTTTTTGAAACTAGTTGCCATAGAGGTACCAGTTTAACAGCAAGTTCTGATCTTTATACATAATAGAGCATGCAGAGAACTGACAGCCTCTAAATGAGGATGGCAGAAGGACACAAGTCAGGGTCCCAGTCCCCTGAAGTCAGAATACCTTTAATAGCCAAAGCTTCATCTGAACCAGGGCTGTGAAAATCAATGTTGAATATAAAATCAACAGCGAGTTTTCAGGGAGATTTTTTTGGACCAAAGAACTCAGCAGTTTTATACGGAGGATACTTACTTCTACAGACTGCAGCAGCTTTTATTGCTAAAGCAGCATGTCAGAAGAAAGAGAGGTCATCGAATAACTATTACAAGGTTCAATTAAGAACCAAAAGGTAAGTCATTTTTAGAACTATCATGCACTTTAATATTAAAAAATACCGCTGCTTCTTTCAGTATAGTGTTTAAACAATAAATTCAGTAAACCAGAGCAAAGTGTTGAAATGACACCAAGTTGCACTTTACTCCTAATTATGTAAGTTATTTATTCAATTCACTGGCAGCTTCCTGGTACAAACATCTCCACTAATTACCAATACACACAGACAATGCTATTAAGATGACTCTTTTATTTCCAAGAAGCAGGCAATTAGCAACTCTATATATGAAAACATTCCTGTCCTACCTTACCTCCCTGGAGGGGAAATAAATAAATAAAAATTCAGATGTCACATAAAGCAATGAACTAGAATGGCTTGAGAAACTATTTCTGTTCTGTTGAAGGGAAAAAAACCCATAAAATCGTTTTAGATAACACTGGGACAGTTATTCCCATACACCTTACCTCCAAGTGAATGTGTACTTACTTTCAGTTCATTTGTAAGCTGCTGTATTTTTCGTTTCATTTCATCATATTCACCATACATTTTCTTTCTTACTTTTTCCAGTGTTGCTCTAACCTGGTGTCAGAAAAAAATCAAACACCTTTATCAAACTTAGTGATGATACTATTTATACTAGAACAAGGCTTTTTTGGTTTTGATATGTTCTACATTGCTACTTTCAGTAATTTCCATTATTAACTTACCTTTTCATCAGCAGCAATTTACTCTTAAAAACAAGACAGAAACTGAAGTCTCAAGACTTGTCTATGTAGAGGTAATACAAATAAATGTCTTTGAGTAATTCTGTGCTTCTCTGTGCACACTTAAATGCTTGTAGATTAATAATTTAAATAATAAATTATCCATAATTCATTCTAACCTGATTACTAAACAAATTAAAGTTAATTTGAGCATATAATATTTTCATTCTGAAAAAAAAGAGAAGCACCCACACACGGGTTTAATACACCTTCATCCTTTTTAAAGTGGATAATTAGTTTTCCTTAAGTATCCTTTGAAGATAAACCCTTTAAGACTTCTAGGCTTGTACCCAGCTAAACAATATATTAGCATAAATTTATCAATGCAATTGCAAATCTGACGAACAGAGTACTCAGTTTGATTTTATTTAAAAACCAAGGATGTAAATTACACCTCTCCTTCCAAAAAAGAAAAGAAGGGGGGCATGGAGGGAGGGCATGCTAGAAGACAGCTTGGGTTTACATGCCATTGCAATCATGCACATAACCAGCCTTCTCAAGAGCACACACTGTAAACACCAGTTAAATGTTTGCCTACACTCTATGTTCCAGCTGCATAATTCAAACTCCTCTTCCCCCCACCCTCTATCAAGCACAGACTGACTGCAGATAATCTAGGGCAGCAAGGTTACCTCCTCGCTGGACAAGCCTGGGGAAAGTGCAAGGGGAAAACAGTAGGGCCTTATAGAAGAGGTGATGTTTCTAGCAGCTCTACAGTACACCCACTCCCAGAAAGAGGCGCACTGGCCACAGAATTTACACAAGAGGAAAGCACAAGGCTACCCCAAGCTATATGGTCCCTCTAGGATAAGAAACATGAAAGGTAGCTGATTCCTGCACTTCACCTCAGAAAAAGTCCCTTGCCCACTCCCTACCCACACATGCGCACATGCACACACCCCACTCCCCTTCTTGCAAGGTGCATATTTGACTGGGGTACAGAGGAAACTATCAGCAGTTCTGACATGCCCTATCATTTCTGATTTATTTAAGTCTTCACATACGTCGCATAAGCTGAGGACTTTGTTTTAAGACTACTTTTAAAGACAAAACTTATCTGGCAGACCAAAG
Source organism: Psilopsiagon aurifrons (assembly GCA_025447955.1). Classification (NCBI taxonomy): domain Eukaryota; kingdom Metazoa; phylum Chordata; class Aves; order Psittaciformes; family Psittacidae; genus Psilopsiagon; species Psilopsiagon aurifrons. Next base: position 17,490 of record JAOEHY010040121.1, on the reverse strand, counting down.
TTCAGCAATAAGCATAGCTGAACACAGCTGCCAGAAAAGAGCAGCTGTGTGAACACACACACACACACACACAAGACATGCAGTCCACCTGGTCTGACACATCCCTCCATGCCACAAGCCAGCTGTGAACAGTAACAGGGCAGCCTGGGGAGCCAGACCTGATGCAGATTCACCCATCCCTGACACCATCCCAGCAGGGCAGGCAAATAACCAGGCAGGCAACCAGCAGCTGACATAGCTCACATGCCATGCCTGCACTGCAGCGGTGACATACCCTAACTGTGAGTGCAGGAACTTGAGTGTAGTGAATGCCAGGAGCAAACAACTGTGAGTAGCAAAGGAGAGAAGCAAGTGCTGATAGCTAGACATCAGGCAGATGTAAGAGCACACATAATTACAGTCTCTTACACTGCTGTTTTGAATCAGTGCTACACCCTTTTAGGGCAACTCAGTTTGCATCAGTGTAACGCATTGACCAATAGCTTCCTGGGTGGCGAAGGTGGATGGAAAGAGAAGGTCAGATTATTTGCCCTAGGCTAACTAGGGGTTATTTCCAAAGCCTGAGAGCCAAGCACGGAGTGTCAAAGAGATGCAGAGTTTCAAGCACAGAAACCAGCAGTGTCAGAAATGCCTTTTTTTTTTTCCAGGAGAGCTTTTGCCAATTACGATAAATGAGCATGCAGAGAGAAAGTAGTACAAAGTCATCCTTATTAGGCTGACTATTTTAAGGCTGCCCCAAAATATACCCAAGTGATTTTACTGTGTCACCTAATTTAGGAGCCTTTTCAAAACTGGGGGATTTGGGAACAGGGGGGAAGCAGAAGACAGGAGAGAGTTTATCCTATAAGGCGTCTGCCTACATAGTTTCTTCTGTATGACATTTGAAATTCTGAAGGCTTCAGGACAGAAACCTCAATATCTGTTTGGCAGTCTGCACGCCCAGCTGAGTCCCAGTCAGCAAACATTAACAAGTATCAGTTGGCACAGTGACCTTGAGTCTGGACTGCACAGTTCCCAGGTATAGAGCACGCTTTTTCCAACTCAAATACTAATAAGGCAAATCTTCAGCTTAGAGTAGGCTCCCAATTCAAATTCAGGTGTTGGGCTAGACATCAGTCATCCCACATACACTCACAGCTCTACAGGAATATATGGAAAGGATATCTGACAAATTTTGAAGCTGAAAGCATAACTCACTTCTTTAATGTAATTCATCTCCTCTTTCAGCTGATCAGCTGACCAACCATAAACCACCATTTCTCTCTTATGGTTGTTGTCAGTTCGGTGCACAACGCCATACACCATCCCATGAGAGAGCTTCCCTGGAGACATGCCATTAGGTACATGGTAAAGCTCCTTAAAAGTAGAAAAATAAAAAAGTTATTTTTAAGTCAGTGCTAGAATAAAAAAATAACAAACAGAAATATAGTATCACAGGGCCACAGGAGACAGTCAACTCTGTTGAAAGCACAACAGTACCTAAGAACACTAGTTCTCAAATGTTTCGGGGCCAGACACTCAACCTTCATGGTTGATACAGATGATAGAAATGTCTAATTTTCACTGGCTTTAATGGAGGTGACACAGGTATATCTAGAGACAATGGCCTGGATTTGTGCAGGGAGAGGTAAAGGCATGTGAAAGAAAAAGTTATCCTGGCTTTCTTTAATTCACCAATATATGCTAGTAGAAAATGTTCTGCATTCTTCTAGCTCTCACAGTTCCCTTTAAACTCTTGCAGCCACAGAATTGCCCCTCACTCCCCAAACTCGCTCCTGCATATAAAAATGTGCAAGTTCAATCAAAATTATGGAAAGTTATCAGAAAAAATTAAATTAAAACATTTTAAGCAAGGTCCCTTAAACAGAGCTCAAAAGATACTTGTTTATATTGGAAATAAATAAAGTAGAATTTCAGTTTGCATTTAAAGCTAACTAAGGACCTCCAAAGCAATCAAACGTTCATTTCAGGGCTGCATTGCTCTTATAGAAGTTGTAGAACTAACACTGTAAGAGCCAAAGCAAAGCTATGAAAGAGCATTTATGTGGGTGTTTCAGTGTTACTAACTCTTGTAGGAGGATAAAAGTTTGAAATCAGGTCTTGACAGGTAAATAGAAAGGCTGTTTTAAAGTGCCTACGCTTGTTATTCTAATGATCTCCGGAAATCTGTAAAACAATAATTTTGTGTCTTTCTTTAAGGCACTCTTTGCAACAGACTCCTTACTCATTTCATCAATGTACTTAGTAACAAAAATACTCATGCTAACAGTAGGAATCATTTCCCTTGGCATGTAAATAAATATCTGCAAGGTCAGATGGAACCATCTGACCTGACTATTCACCTCGCCTCCCTTCCCATCAACCCAGAGAAAAATCCTTTTGTAGCAATCATCTGAAACGAATCAGTCTCTAGAAGAACTAATTTCTTCTCTTGATTACAAAGAATTAAAAAACATAGCTTAGATGAAGATGTCCACATTATGATTTTTTAAAAAGGGAAAAAAGATTCTTACCTATCTTTGAATATTTGCAAACTATGAAGGAACCTAAAATTAGGGCTTATTTCTGAACAGAAAGTTAGAAAGATACAGTCTTGGAAATACAGTTGTTACTGCCTAGCTTTGCACCTTGTTTTTGAAAGGCCACTGCCAGAGACAAATCAGTCTCACACTAGATATACCAGGACATGGCTAAATTTGGGAATATTTACTACTTAGATCTTACGACATAATCTGTTTGGGTTTGTTTTGTTGTTCAGTAATGACACTGTAGGAAAACCAACAAACTTTGAGATTCATTGCTAAATTAAGAGCCTAAGCAGTGTCTAAATACTGTCTTTGACACTGAGCAGAGGCTAAAAGAGATGAAGCTCAGCATCTTACATCCATCTGCAGCTGCATCCTAGAGAGTCTCCAGTCCTTCACCATGACTGACAGGGGGGATAGCATCTGCAGTCTAAAGCAGTGCCACTTTCAGTTTTTAGCAGTCAAACTAACACAACTATGGTTGCAGTGTAAGAATAAATTCTTCTTTGAGTAAGGGAAAAATGAACAGGAAAATCTACTTGCAATAAGAAAAATGGGTAAAGACAGACATTTGGTTTACACGGCCCTTCCCACATGGCACTGAGATTTTCTCAACACTGTAAATCCTACAGTCCGTTCCTTTACCATATCATTACTGGCTTAACCACCTTGCTGAAGCTCTGGGTGTGTGTGCAGGGCTGGGAGAGAGACAATCACAGAGCAAACACCTGATAAAGAATGTTTCAGGCAAAGAACAACAAGGCTATAAAGCAGTCATTTAAAAAGAAAGCCTTAAAACCACTTAATGGAAAAACATTGGGCAACCAGCCCTCCTTATACATGATATCATTTTGCACTTGAAAAACATTATATGCGAAGCTTCACATCCTGATAAGCAGAAGTTTCATAATTATGCATTATTGGAGGTTTTGTTTTGCAGTTTGGATACACACAAACAAAAAGCCCACACCTGGTTTTTTGAGAGTAGAGAGAACACAGAAACTAGACAGGGACATGACTCAAAACTTTTCTGTGTTTGTTTGCTTCCAGGGTTGTACGTTTTCTTTGATAGTGTCATCACAGCTCCTCCCCTACATCTGTATAAAGGGATTACATACAAGTTTCCATCTTCCTGATAACCAAAAGAATAATCACTTTGATTGCTTAGAGATTACTAAGGCGCCAGACACTAAATTCATAAATCCATATGCTTTACCCATGATCATTCCTTTTATGAGATGAACAGCTGAATACCAGCAACTACTAAGATCCTTTGTGCCTCCAAAACATTAGCAGAATTGTTTAAAATGCTATTTGCAGAGTTCTGTATGAAAATTATGAGCAAGTTCCTTATTTTTAGAATATTATTAATACATTCCTAAGGAATGTGCTAATTTGAAGGACACCCCCCCCCCCCCCAGGAAAAAACTACAAATTCAGACCAATATGCGTGCAGCTGGAGAATCACCCACGACACTTGCATATTTCACAGAAACAGACAAATTTACATCATAATGGGCAGTACATGCAGGATTAAGTATGCACAAAGCCACACTGGGTACCTGTCTCTTGCAATAATCCTTTACTTCCCAGTTGTCTACATTGCACAAGCTTCCCAAGATGCTTTTGTCATTTCTCTTTCAGAAGAATAAAAGAACCTCCATCATCTGTTCAGTGTCCCCGTTCTACTTTGTGCTATTTAAAATACAAGATATTGCTCTTACCCCCCCCCCCCTTATTTCTCCTTCGTATCACAACCCCCAGGCAAGCACCTGTTAAAATTTCAGTGCAGTTCTTGCTTGATTTAAGGCTGTGCAAACCAACAGCTATACAAATAATTGTTGTAATTTCTTTAGTCTTTTTCCTTGATGCTCTATTTCAGCTATGCTCACCTTCTACACCCCTGTTTCTCTGGTTAGTAACTTAATTTCCACTTCATGACCACTTGTTTCAGGGTTCAGTGTATGCCCTGACAAAATAGGGCTAACCTGATATAGCCTCCTCTTAGAGGAAGGGTTACAATCAGAAAGCTTTGCTCAGTGCAGGTTTGAGAGGTGGATGGGTTGCTTTGCTTATTGACTTATTTTTAATGTACCTTTGCCTCTAAAGGAGGTCTTGCTGAAAGGCTGTTTCTCAAACTACTCCATAGAACTGCATCTGTAAGTACTCTTTGAGCATTCTTTCTGCAGTTTGTCTTCTGTCTTAAGCTACTTCCACCCACCTTTATTTTCCTCCCCTTCAGTGCCTTGTCCTCTGCTCTTCCTCTGTCACATCTTTTCTCTCCCATGTTTTCTCTTTGATAACTCTTGCATTTTTCACATCCCCAGGGACTACAGAATGTTTCTAAGCCAAGTATTTTTCATTGTTTTCCTCATGTCCCATGCATATCCACTCTCAGAACTTAGTCATTTTTCTGCAAAAGTCCTTGCATGTCTCCACTCTGATCTGCAGCAAGGCATCTCAGTGATGGTAAGAGAATAAGTAATTATGTGCAAGTATTTAGGAGCAGGTAAATACTGCTAATCTAACACGTGCTTGAAGATGGAAAGTTTCATTAGATTAGTTAGCCATTCCTGTTTAAGGTCGAAGTATCAGCCAGCTCCAGTGAACAGGGAAGTCCTCTCTCCCCACCTACCTATGCACTTCCTGCACTGGAACAAGCACAGTTGTTGCCTCAAATTGTGCTCAAAATCCCTTCTAATGGGAGCTGCTGATCTGAAAAGGCAAACCTAGCTTAAGCAATTTGTGACTGTCTTTGTATCTACAGTCAGCTATATGCCAGACCAAGGTAACAGCAAGAACACATCATGTTGATGCACATGAATACAACAGCTTCCAGGAACATGCTTTGTCTATGTTGCAGAAACAGTCATGTTGCACTTGGTATGATCATAGAGCATGTTCTAAAGAAACACAAACTGTGTTTACTTAATATTTAAAACAGAAGCCTACACCCCAACGTTGCAAAAGTGTTGATAATTGCCATGTATCCTGTTTATGTCTGTGTCCAAGGAAGTAGCCTAAGTAGCATGAAACATGTGAAGCAAAGACGCTATAAACACAAACACTAAATATGAGCTGTTAGCTGCTTTTTGTGTTGCCAGTTATTTTATTGGCATTACATAAATAACACCAGGAGGTTATTTGCTTCCCAGTGCTTCTCCATCAGTTTTTGAAATGTAAGTCAGATACCCTCACACTTTACACTTTCTCCCTGCCCCAAAATTGGAAGCAGATCTACAGAAAAGGTCCTTTTACCTCAAAAGAAAATGTAACGAACATAATGACCAGCACAATTCTGGGTTTAGTACTCATATGGCCTTAAAATTTTGTTAAATTGCGCTCTTCTTTACCAAAAAATCTAGCAACTCTTCTCTTAACCAGAAATGTATTAGCTAAGCAAGGCTTCGTCTTTTCTTCAACTGCCACATTCCAGAGGTTTCTGAAATATCCAGTTATCTTTTACTTGTTCACTAGTTGTATACAAGGAAAAAGGACATCCGCATTCTTACTTAGGGTACATATTTTCTGTTCAGTAAAATGACAAATTTATATGATTGAGCTCACCAAGGAAAGTTGCTGTGCTCTGACAAAAAGCAGCTGTGTATTCCTCTGCAGCCTGTGAAACTCATTTTACATTTAGGGATGTTTCATGTATAAACAGTATTAAAATAGGGAACGTATGCCAAGATGTTGACATGAGTGTTCTTGGATTCATGATGCTAAATAAGAAGCATCATTTAACACATTCCCAAAAAATAGAAGTGACAGGCGTTACATGAAAGCCGTATCTACTCAATGAAATCTGTACACAGAACAGCAATAGTTGTACACTAAGAAAGTAAGATTAAAAAAATACAGCCATAACCACAGAAGTCAGTAGAATTCTTTCTGTAGTTCTCATGTGGTGCTGTTTTAATGAACATGTTGCTTAACTAGTACACATCAAAAATCAAGCAATTGGTGCTGCAGAGGCTGAAAAACCCATTAGCCACCTCTAGCACATGAGCCACATTTGTTATGGCACAAATTCTGCTGTGCTGATGGGAGTGAGGTGGCAGCAGCAGATCAGCAGAGAAAATCGGCACTGTCCTAAATTCAACACGCACAACTGATCCAGGTCTCACCCAAGTTTCTGCTCGATTCTCTCCATCACACACAGGAGCAAATTCCCCTCCTGGCTTCTTTACAGCCTACTTTTGCTGGGGGGAAAAAAAAAAAAGTTTGCTATGCTGCTATATTCCTGCTTAGCAAGCAAAAAGGGTTTCACCTCTTGGTTGCGATGCTTTAAAAGCATAAGAAAATTAAAGAGTTTGGGGATATACACAGAGAAAGTACCAATTAGAGTTTAGGACTAAAAACTGTTTCAAACTGTTTGAAACCTACAAAGACAGGAAAGTGACACAAATTTCTAGAGTGTTATCTCATTTTAATTCTCTTGTTCATGTGTCCTAATGAAAACTAAAAATCTGTCTATACGTCTCCATATTCTACCTTCAAATGCCTAGCTGCAGCTTGCAGTGACACTTCCAAATTTAGCCATGTCAGTGAAGAAAGGGGCTGATGGATAAAAATATGTCCAATCCCAAACAAGGACAATACAATTGTCTAGTAACCCTTCATTATGCAAGACAAGGCAGGCTTCAGACATACAGATTTTACATACAATCCAGCACGCACAATATTCCTTTGTACTTCTTGGTGAAGAAACAGCCTCACACTACTGTCATCCATTGTCTGTGATTAACAGAAGTAACGGAACAAAATCAGGATAGTTTCAGATTCTCGCTATGTAAGTGCTAGCAATTCAGAAATATTTAGCAGTAGGCTTTCAGCCTGTAAAAAGCAAACCAAGCAAACAGCCTCTACTTGTGACTCCAGTTCTCACATGTTTCTTTCAAGGTATCATGCCTAAATATGAATATAAAAATCCAATTTGAGCACAAGCTCAGTCCCGCTTCCGTTTTTGAGATCAACTTCTGCATACCATCTGCCAGCCCTTCACAAAAGACAGGGAGAGGCCATCCTAGTACAGTAATGCCTGCAGCAATTTTGTTGCAACAAAACTGCCCAGCTCCATCACTCTGTTTTAATCTCGTATACTGATTCATATTTATTTCATGGATGTATAGCAATAAAAAGTCAATCTGGAAACTTAATGCACTGATAATAGATATAATGAAATACAGCACACATTTTCTGCTAAACTTGGGCTACAATGAATAAAGCTAAGCTATCAGCTACTAACATAAACATAATCAATGAAGTGGTGATGTCTGATCTGACCTCAAGCTCCAAAAAAAGTTATTGGGAGGATCAACACTAGCAAGACCTTCTGTGCAATTCACTAGCTGATTTTGCAACTTAAACATCTCTTAATAGTACTGAGCCCCAGAAAGACAGAGAAAAGTAAAAAATAGTGAACTATCTCTATGTCACATTAGGGCAGCTCAAAATCACCTCCTCCTAATGAAAGATTTGAAAGAAGAGATTACAAGCAAATGCCATGCTATAGCATATTTATAGTTTTCTGGCATTCCCTCTGACACAGCAAGGTCCCTGCTCTCTTCCCTCACCAGCAGCAGGCAGAGGCAGGGGAGGCTGTCTCACTCCAGCACTTATCCTGGCCAAACAGGAGAGTGCCTGGCAGCCAGGATCAGACTGCCTGATCTGCCCGAGTACTCCACCAAATACTGTACAAACCCAAGAATTACCCTGCAGTTCATTTCTGTAAGTCAGACTAACATATTTTAAATATACGTTCCATTTTCTGTGTTCCCATTTTCCTCATACTCAGCACTTACAGACAACACAGAACTCCAGATTCCAACAGGAGACCTGCTGTTAAATTTGATTCTTGGTGAAGCTGTATTTTTTGACCTTAGATTGTGAAGTGCAAGGCAGAAAACTGAGCAGCTCCCTAATTTCTCTGTTATCACTGTTTCGAAAAAGGGGGCACAGGTCTCATAGGACTGTGCAAGGATTATCTAACATTTGTAAAACCTGTTATTCTCAAAGTGCTTTGAGCAGCTTCATTAACCCTAAGTCAGTTGAACACAGGCAGATCAGCACAAACACCTGATCACTGCTTGTAGGAGATGCTTTATTTTTCTAATGTAAATTTTGCAGCAAGAGAAAAGTATCACAGACTTGTCAAGAGTCCTATGTGCTATTGCGTAATCGATTCAAATGCATAAAGCAATACATTACATAGACAAAACCCTTCAGGTAACACATTACAGTCTTGTTTTAGAGACATGAGAAAACAAAGGTTCATGATGTGATTTTTTTTGTACCTGCTTCTACGCACTATGACTATCTGTAGGGCTATTTTTTAAATTACACGAAGATCATGAGGCACAATTACTCTGTGTTCCTTAATTGCTATGAAATTGACTAATTGAATCCCACCTAGCTCTGAAGATGGTACGTATGCTTTCTAGAAGTCCTTATATTGTGTAAAAGTACTGAACTTTGGAAAACTACTCAAAACATACAATAATGAAATTACATATAACTTTTTTTGTCTCAACTAAAAAAGACCCATCTCTTAAAAATCACTGTGCAACATACCGGAATGTAAGACGAGCCACATAACTTATTTAATATCCTAAGAGCCTCTGATATAAACCCCACTTGCCTTTACTTCTATTACGGGGGAAATACAGGTCTCATCAAATACAAGGTCCCACAGGAAAAAAAAATGGTCACACAAGAAAGTCACTACAAATTGTCCAAGCCCTAATCATTCACACTTCCTTCTTATTATTACACTACTCAGCGTAGTAAAGTGAGAAAGCCATGAGTCAATATCTATCCTCCTCAAAAACAAACTGACATTACTCTTAGGGCAATGGGCTCATGTGCTTAGGCCAGTCTCAGAGGTTCTGCAGATCCAAACTGACAAGAGACTGATAGAGTAAGCAGTGACGGAAGCTACTCTATGTGCTATAAATAAATACCTCTGTATAAAATGAATTATTGCTATTTAATGGTGGCTCAAACTTAGTTTGCATTGAAGCCTCTTACATCCACTCTGTAAGTAACTCTTATAGACCCTCAATGACCAATTACTCTGCCAGAGCAGATCTTGTCATTTAACTGCAGTTGGCAAGTAAGTGCCACACAGCAGCTCGCTCACTCCTCTCTCCCTGGTGGGATGGGAGGAGAGTTTGAAAAAGGTAAAACCCGTGGGTTGAGATAAGAACAGTTTAATAATTGAAATAAAGTAAAATATAATAATAAAAAAATAACAACAATAATAATAGGGAAAAGAGAGAGAGAGAAATAAAATTCAGGAAGCACAAATGATGCACAATACAATTGCTGACACCTAGCTTGACCCAAGCAGTGATTGGTGGCTCCTGGCCAACACCCCCCAATTTATATACTGAGTGTGATGTTTAATAGCATGGAATACCCTTTGGCTAGTTCAGGTCAGCTGTGCTCTCTCCCAGCTTCTGGTGCATCTGTTCACTGGCAGACCATGGAAAACAGAAAAGTCCTTGATTTAGGGTAAGAATTACTTAGGAACAACTAAAACATCAGTGTGTTATCAGCATTGTTCACAGTCTAAAGCCAAAACATAGCACTGCACCAGCTACTAGGAAGAAAATTAATTCTATCCAGCCAAAACAAGGGAAGTAGTGTATGAAAAGCTGAATGTATACAAGATTCCAGCACAAGAAATAACTGAGAAGGAATCTTTATCTTGACCATTTTACTTTGCATTTACCTTTATTGCTTTAAAATGCTTGTCTTTGTAAGCCATTTTACGGTTAAGTTCACTTCTTAATACCATCAAGAAATTACTTTAAATAAAACCTATTGCCGTTTTGCTTCCTAATGTCATACTGCTACTCAGACACTGGCTCTGGCAACTTAGCCAACTTCTTGTTTAATTTTGGTTTACCAAAGTGTAAATGTAGTGAAGTTGTGGAGACTGTCCAGCTTCCCTTTCTAGTCTCTCTCCATCTTTAAGACAAATTAAACATCATCTATTGTTCTGAAACAGCTTTTAAAGAACTAGCTCTACACCAAAGCAGCTCTAAGATTTTGTGTGTATGTACACACTTCTGAACCCTTCTGTGCACATGACCTTCAAATCACTTTCACTTCAGAACAATCCTGAATTCTTTATTTTGTATTTCTTAAGGCAGGGGGGTTGGAACTGGATGATCTTAAGGTCCTTTCCAACCCTAACTATTCTATGATTCTATGATTAGTACATCAGTCATTACCAAAATTAGCTGACACAGCAGAACATCTGGGTTTGAGCTCCCTACACATCAAGGCTCAAATCTAGCACACTCTTAAGCTCACAGGAAATATAAAATCCCCTTCAGGTGAGGATCAAGATCCTGTTTAAAGTAATACCCACTCTTGATAGCTGTTTACTACTCTTTAATATATAAATATTATATAATCAAGTCTTAAAAAGTACCTTAGTCACAAATCACCTACAATCTCTGTGCTGTTTCACTACTACTGTCCCACTTCACAGTTTTGCTGCCCTCAACTGCAAGGTTCAGGCTTAAAGCTCACAGCTGACTTGCTCAGCTTCCACATGTTCTGTGGTCTTCCAAGATCTGGGCTTTGGGCTCCCAAAACAACTAAATTAGCTTCTGCGGATGGCAATATTTAGTCCTTGTTTATACAGAATTTAACTTTGATTCTCAAAACTTACGTTTTTCTTTCTTTCAAGTTCCTTCGCTCCCTGTTCAGGCTGTGAGCCTTCATCAGGAGGTACAGTTAAGCGTAACCTACAGACATTCATCTGAAAGAAAAAGAAAGGTTTGCTTTTAGATTTAAGAGTTACAAAGAGTCATTTTAATAACTTATATTACAGAATGAACTGTACCAACATTCAAGTTTTAATTTAGTATTTTTTACCTGCTGTCTCATAGCTGACAAAAGATTATTTTTTTTAAAGTTGGAGGGGGTTTTATTTGGTAAGAGATAATTCAAGGGCATCCCCACAATTACATACCTGGAATAGCAAAAATCCATTTCAATCAACATGTCCTTATGTACTCATAAATCACATTGAGAGCTGAGATAACAGAAAACAAACATGATTTTCTAGTTTCTCAGTTCTGTTTGCAGATTTAGCATACTTTTAATCTTCAAAGGGGATTATTTGGAAACATGATGTGTATTCCAGAGTGAATGCTTCTTTTCTGTTCAATATGTATCCAAGCATTTGATCCAAGATACCTTATCACTGCAATTCCACTGAGTGTGAACAGGAATATTATTGAAATCTGATATGTACAAGCTGTTTGTAAAAATTAAGCTTCAAAACACTTCAGAGAAAATTTAAGAGGTATTGTTTCCTATCTGATTTCAAAAAAGCCATTCTCTTGCTGAGGAAAGACGCCAGTGGGGTTGATACCTTTCTATGCCCAATTGCAGTTTGCCCTGGTTTTGTCTGAGATCTTTGGTTTAATGATATTCTTCAAACAACACATTTCATACAAGAAACTTGGTTAAAACTTTCAGTCTTTGTCCTGTTCATGAGGTATTTTCATGGGAAACAACTGCAAGTCCTAAACAGAGCACAGAAAATAATGAAATAAGGAATCTGTCTATTCAAATTTGAAGCTGTTCGTTGCTAACAAACAGGCCTCTTAAGGCTCTTTCTCAAGATGTCTAAAATATCTCTTTCATGATTACAGTGGGCCATCATCACTGTTAGTCTACAGTCCAGAATCTCATCAGATCTAGATCTCCTCCATTTCCCCTGATTACCTACTTCAGTTATGCGTAATGTGTACCCTCTCTCTGAAATACACCTTTCCATTGCACTTGCCCAAGTTCACAGCTTGTGTCTTGATCACCATAGCATTTCCTTTTGCCTTGAAAATGACAAGCATGTCTGCTCACAGGCGTTCAGAGCACAGCAGCAAAGTCCTTTTCACAGACCCCAAATTTTGCAATTTTATAATTCGCTTCTTCCAACTGTCTCTCATATCAATTAAGCTAAGTTGACTTAACTTTCAAGGCTCTTTACAACACAGCCTCCTCAGAACACCACTACTCAGCATCACAAGGATTTCTGTTTTCCCTTTTTCCAAACAATGAGCCTTTTTTAACTTTACAAACAAGCTTTAACTTTTTCTTCTTCCCAAGCAAAAGCAGTTGGAAGAACTATCTGCAAATACTTGCAGCAACTTCACTATTTTAATTCCACCCTTTCTTTAAATCTCTTGAAACAACAAAACAACAGTGTTTAAACTACTGGTATGCTGTCAACTGGATTTTAAAAATACTAATTTATACTGCTTTACATCTTCCTCTCAGTTCGGTATTTCAGGTCTGCAAGGCCTTCTACCAATAAGGAACAGTGCACCCTGAGACACAGATACAGTTCAGGTAAAATATGTTAGCTGTGTCCATATTATAAAGATGATCAAGGTGAAATATAATCTACTCGACACATTTGTGGAGGCTACTTTTTGTGCAGTGGGCTCCTCACCATTAATTCATCACTCACCCATCTGCTAGCAAATCTAGAACAAGAAGCCACAGAGAAAGTGACATGAACCCCCCAATACTTAGTATAAAAGAGGTTATGCTTTCACACTTGCTAAAGAATTCTGAAACAATGTCTTTTAAAATGATGAATTCTTGCACACTGGCTTTTGACACTGATTGTTGGCTGTGTTCTTTTGAGAATGCCAGACTCTCCCCATAAACTGGAGAAGCTGCAGGTGCTTCCTGCTTACAAGTTATTTATCAAGATGTATTAATTAGAAACTTCTCAACTTTGGAGCTTATTGATTCATCAGGTAATTAATGCCACCTTTTCTCACCTATTTATTTTCCATTTCTTTACGTTCTTTCTTTCCATTAGGTTAGCAAGGCTCTTTCCTCTTAGAACACAGCTGTTTACCACAGGAAGGGAAGCAGAATCTGGCATTCCTCCATGTGGGCAAAGAAAGACCAGGCCCATAAATAGGAAATAGAACGGAATTTGTGCTGTGCTGTGCAGGAAGTGATGGATGAGGCCAACTTTTTCGTACAGCGATTTCAAATGAAGGAAAACTGGACTAAAAAGACTGAAAGGGTTGTTAGAAGAAAACATTAAAAATACCTCAAATAAATAGGAAGAGATAATGCCTGGCAACATGAAGTTAGGAGAAGTGGAATTATGTATGATTCCCTGAAGTTGGCAAATGACTTGCCTGTTAGTCAATATGCAAATAATTATAGGCAACATGCTTACAGATACACACAGTACAGTGATTGTAAATAAGCAATTATCCCTGTACCTTTACACCAGTTGGTGAATCATGAATGCCTGTCATGTTACAGCAATTGATGCATTAAAGGGTTACTATGAAGGAAATCACAGAAGCACACTGCAGATGGCAGTCAGATCATAACAACTATGTTGGAAATACAAATTAATAGTGCTAACTTGTTGAGACTAAAACCCGTGTATGATTAAAAGGTTGTTATCAGTTAAACTGTTTTTCTTGGTCTTTTCTTTTCACACTGCCTGCCCCATTACCCCCGAAATCACTCCCCTCCTCTTCATTTCTACACTAGCTCCTTACTTTTAAAGCACCTCAAATCAGTATCATATTGTTGGCAGTATTTCTGACACAAAATAAGTTTTCATGCTTTACTTTGCATCCTGTTGCATGCAAATGCCATACAGAGGGTGGCATTGGTAATAATGTAAAGATTCCAGCCTTGAAGCCATGTCCAGTGAGGCTTGTACCGAAGTGACAAAGTACCTCCCAGCTCCTCACTAGGACAAACTTATACAGGCTGTACTCTTGCAATTACTTATAACAATAGGACTTCCTCAGCATCCCATGGGAAATAGTAGCAAACGTACAAAGTAGCCATTCACTCCTGCTCCTCCTGAGCCACAGATGATGCATTCTACCTAAGGATAGAACTACAGAGCTATCTGTTAAAATTCAAGAACACTATAGAGATTGAAAGGTAAAAATAACAGGCACTGCCTTTCCCTCTAACCTCCAAAAGCAATTATGAACACTGTACCTATGCTGTTCTGCTATGCAGTGCTTCCTGGAGAAACAACACACTGTACCATTTGTCAGCAAGTTTACCTGACCAAATGAATGAGCAGGCTCACATGGAAATTGCAGCAAACCCTCCTTCAACAGCAAACCACTGCTGCAGTGATGCCTTAAAATGGAAATGAAATGGTAACAGGAAGAGCCTTGACTTAGTGCCAAGCAGTGGCAGAATAATGTGCAACTGAGGATGAAGAAGTAATCTCCAGAAACAAATTGGGTTATTCAGAGAGAAAGCAGGGAGGAGAATGAAAGAGGACTCCCCAGGCAGGGAAAAGGCTGTGATTCAATTTCCTTCAACAGCTGACAGTAAGAACAAATGAGGAAAACCAGGGACAGATACATCTTCCACCCCACCTTTATGTCACTGACATTGTAACTTTGTGAGAATAACTTCAAAAAGAAATACTGGGCAGAAGAAGAACTGGGTATCAGATTTTCTAGCCTTCAGTTTGATTTGCAGCATCTGTAGCTATGGCAAGCCAACAACATAAGTAATCTTAATTGTGCCAACATTTTGTGTTCGCTCATGGCTTTTTGACACCAAAAACCCAGGAAAAGCTTGTCTGACATCATTTGCGAGATGAATATGCAGACAGGAAAACAAAGGCTACGAGGTTCAACCCAGCACTCCACAAGACAGCTAAAGTTTGCTGAGTGCAATGTAAATTAACAGGTGAAGACGTACTCTTTTACCAAATTTCTAAGAGGCTAGTGGGACAACATAGATGAGAGCTACTGCAGTACGGCAGTTAAGAAAAAAGACAATCTAGGTTAGTTAAAAATGTTAAGAATTCATGGCCCAGATCCACAATCCACATGCATGTTTACCATCCTACTCAAATAACTAGGGTGCAACTTAAAACAAATAGAGATGACAGATTCAGTCTGAGTAATGTTCTTCAGCCTCTTCTTCCCCATTTGAAAAACCAAAGCACCCAGAAAGCCATTGATCATAGTTAACTAAATACTGAAATAATTAACAAGCTAGCATTAAAATAATGAGCAATGTTTTTACAGAATAACCAAAGTTACTAGTACAGCAATAGAAAAGTACAATCTTTTCTACTAACCCTTCCCATTCTAAGATTTTTTACAGTACCCCCACAGGGAAGACACCACAATATATTGAGCTAGATATTAAGCTAGATCAATATTTATCTAGCTTCAACTCAACTTTAGAGTAAACACCACCCAAATCTAACACTGGTGATCTTCCTAATGTCTGATACTAAAATGGTTTGGAATAGCATGCTTGTTAAGTAACTATCAGCTAACCTACCAGCTCAACGCCAAAAAAATCATTCACTCTGCCAAAGACCCAGTGTTAGCTTTAGACCTTAAAGGTGAAAGCAGAAAAGGAATAGATGTTTAGTCTCAGTCAGTCCTAAAAAGCAAAGAAGAAAGTACTTTCTTTGGTCATTTACCTGCTGATTAGCCTGCTCCATTTATGAAATCTCTGCTATAAGATTCCCCACACAATTAAAGGGCACTTTTCTTGTGACCACAGGCACACAGGAATGTGACACACATCTTTCATTTACCCAGCAGTTACTCTAACTGTCTTCCTCCCCTCTTTTGAAAACTCATGGTATGGGAGTCACATTTCACTAAAAAAAGCAACAGCAGCTTCCCAGTGGGTTTTATTTGCAGTTTCGATTTTACCAGTTTCCTTAAGAGAATGTATCAAATACAGTTCATTTTACATTGTCCCTGAGAAATACATCGTGGGGATGAAAGTAAGAAAATTATCACTTTAACACAACTTCTCTTAGCTTTAACTCCTTTAAGAAACACTAAACAAGGAAAACTTCAAGGGAACATGGAAGATACTTAGCAACGTAACTGTGATTACAAAGTCATCTTTATTTTTCCACATAGATGAGCAAGATCATTGTTATGAAGGCAAAGGTTTTTTTACGTGGAAGAGCCTGACCCTCATGTTATCCTGTATAACATGACAACGTAGCATTCCTCATTGCTTCAATTATGAACTTGTATTTTTGGAGTGTCAAAAAAATCACCACATAATTCAATGATCACACGATTATCGTGTGATAATCGTGTGATCATAATATCATGATCACACGATTGTATTCCTTTGTAAGAATAACCTTAGAAGTTATTGTGATTTATTTCTTCACACGTGGAAAGTGCATGCACAATGACAGTAGTGTGGTTACAGCAGTAAAAAAGAGCTATTTAAAACAGTGGCTGTAGAGACATTCCTGTCGTACCTGCCAGAGTTTTAACAACTTTTCAGAAGCATTTCTCAACAGATTAATGCATCATTATTAGCCATCTCATTTATGAGAATTACAAAAGATACATCAGTAAACCGTATTTTTGTATCTGAGGAGCCGATTATAAAAACAAATCACTATTGCCATTTAAATCATTACGGCGAGCTTCCTCATGATAGCGAGAGCTTGGATAGGCAAGTTCTCAGTTGCAAATATCAACGCTCATTTCGGGGGGAGGGAGGGGGAAGAGCGGAGGGGAAGTCGTCTCCGACCCAAGCACACCTTCCTCGCAGGTTTCCCGAAGAACAGCCAGGGACTAGCACTAACAAATTCCTTGCAGGACACCCCAAAAGCTCATTTCCCAGCACCTACTACGAAAGCGCGAAAAGGTGTTCTCGCACACCGCAAGCTGCACCTGAGAACGCCGAAAATAAGCAAGGGGAAACTCTGAGGGGAGGAAGAGGGGGGAGAGTGCGTATCAAACCGCCGCTTCGCCCCACACGTCCCGCAGGACATCCCGCCACCCTCCGCGCTGCCCCTCGCACCTTCCGCCGGGCGCGGCCGCCGTCGCCGGGCGGCCTCCGGGGGGTGGTGGCGGTGACCGTGAGCCCCGAGCTGTAGCGCAGCATCCCCGCGGCAGGCGCTGACTGCGGCTCCCGCGGCGCCGCT
>JAOEHY010040120.1:0-25064 GCA_025447955.1 Psilopsiagon aurifrons | reverse complement strand
GGGGGCAGCGGCGGTGCCGCGGGGAGGCCCGGGCGTGGTTGAAGGTTCAAATAGACAGAAGGGCTGGAGCGCAAGTCCTGTGATGAGGAACGGCTGAGGGAACTGGGGGGGTTAGTCTGGAGAAGAGAAGGCTCGGGGGGGACCTTATCGTTCTCTGCAGCTACCTGGCAGGAGGTTGTAGCGATATGTGCGTTGGTCTCTTCTCCTAAGTAACAAAGGATAGGACAAGAGGTAAGGAACTCAAGCTGCACTGCGAGAGGTTTAGACAGGATATTAGGAAAAACTTCTTCACAGGAAGGGTGGTCGGGCATTGGACCAGGCTGCTCAGGAAGGGGGTGGAATTGCTGTGCCTGGAAGTGTTCAGAGACTGTACAGATGAGGCCTTTAGTGACATGGTTTAGTGGTGGTCTTGGCAGTCCTGGGGCAAAGGTTGGACTTGATGATGTTAAAGGTCTCTTCCAGACTACATGATTCCATGGTGAAGGCAGCAGTGCGCTATGGTTTGCTGATTTTGTGGGATCCTTGGTGGTGGCCAGTGGCGGAGCCCTGCACTAGGCAAACTGAGCTGAAACAGTGGCCATGGGTGTGTGTCCCAGGTCCTGGTGGAGGACCAAGGCAGATCCCTTTCCAAACCTGACCTGTGGCTCGGCCTTAATAGATCCCATGCTTTGCACCATGATTTTCCATGAGCGCCAGTCTTGCTGCTGACAAGCAATATGAGATTGCAGAAATGTGAAGTTGAAGTAACACCTCCACCTTTTTAGCTCTAGATTATTTTGTTCTGCCTGTGCTTGTCACTTTCTCTGAGAGATCTGTGCTACTCCAGGTCACTGGCACTTACATTAAGCCCCTATTTTCTTCTTTCTTTGCTCTGTCTCTGTTCCTTACTCATTGAGGGTTTAAAGGCAGAAACTATTGGTGGTCTGAAAGCTTCAACAGCATGAATTTACTGTACGGATTGTGTTTGGCCATTGCAAAGTATATTTGACAGCCCTAAGTGAAGCGGCTAAATGCCCTGGTGATTGATAGTCCACTTAGATCACAAGCATAGTTAGTCATTTAACTCATCAAAACAAAACGTTCAGTGTTAACATGGATAGTCCATCACAGCCTGGCTGCCCTGACATAGTTTGAGATGCAGGGATGGCAGCTATGCTCTGTGGAGCCTGGATGCTCGGTGAGCTCAGGGAAGGTGTCACTGAGTGCTTGCCCTCTCCCTGTAGCCTGCATTATCAGGGCTTGCAGCAATTTCAAGTGAGAGGCAAGGAAATATATATTTTTTTTTTCTAATATGAATATCCCTGGGTATATTCTTAGGGTTGTTGGGTACTCTCCTACTAAGTATAGTATATATGGTGTCTATAATATCCAGCATTACGCATTTGAAAGCTGCCCAAAACTATTTTTCAAATGTAGGGTAGCCCAATAGTACTGAGGTTCTCCTTCACATTCTGAAGCTTCATTGAATTTTGGCTGAACACTTTTGTGAAAATTATATGTATTTATATATATAACAAACACACACGAGTTACTGATGGAAATCATGTTTTGCACCATTTTTCCCTTTTTTACATCTCCAAAATGATATTAAATTTTAGGTAGCTTAGAGGCACACTGAATAAGATTTTTTAATATAGATGCATTATTTTTATAATCTTAAGTACAACAGCACTAGGAATTTAGTTCTGAGCTGAAACTTGAGCTCCCAACTTTCTGCCTCAGAGTGAGAACTTTGTATTTGCATTTTTCAGCTTGTAAAAACTAGGGAGTTAGAAGTTCTGGCAAACCGTGCTACAGCATGTTGGAATAACACTCGGGATGCAATGCCTGTCTGCGCAGCTCACCACCATCTGCCTGTCTCTTCCCCTCTGCTTTTTTATCTCTTTATATTGTTTAGGTTTGAATGACTGTGTCTAAACAACAGGCTGCCTTCCTATACACAGTATCTTCTGCTATTTTAAAGCAAAAGTTTACAGAGTGGAAAGAGAGCCGGAAAATGTTTCAGAGCTGAGAAGAATGGTGAAGGGGAGGCAAAGCCACCTTGATCCATGGCTTTTAAGGGATAAGGAAAGATACATTTCTACTAGCTGTGGTTCCTGAGGGTTTTGACACACCCTTTTCTATCTTCTTTGCATAATGGGAGATCTAGGAGAGAAACCGAACTCATCCATTAGCAGTACCCTGGTTTGTTCTTCGCCCATCTTAACTGCTCAGTCTTCAGCAGTTGGGTTGCTCTTCCACAGCCTTTTTTGTTCTTTTTTTCCTTTTTTAAGGGCCAACTTCTGTTTCTACTATATCTCTTCCTTCAGAGTTGCTTCACAGGCTTTTCCATAGAGCTGTCTGTCCTCATTTTCCACCTCATCCTGCTCTCCAGCTCTCTTGCACATGCAGTGCCCTGTGGGTGATTCCTACTTGTGTCCCATGGTTGTGCATGTTCCTGGGGAGAGGAATGGTCCCAGGGATCCCACAAGCAACCTGAAGGAGGCAATCTGGCACACAGCCTTTTACTAACCCACAGATGAGTGTGCAGTGTCACAAGTCATGACAGCAGGAATGAAGGGCAAGAGGTGTGATGGAGCACAGACAGGTTGGGGATAAGGATGACATTGGCCAGGTTCCTGCAATGATGCTGACTCCTTGCCCTCTCCTGTGGTCCACCCCAGACTGTGGCACTGATGCCTATCTGACTCTTTGGGGGCTTGTGTAAGCTTCAGCAGAGTGGACATAAACTTTCCTGTCACACAAAGAGAAAAAAGAAAAGATATTTTTGAAAAGTTTCTCGTTGATTATCCAGCAGCAAGTCTGAGCAGACTCGGGTTGGGGCTCAGCTCTGGTCTCCCACTGATGTTTACTTTTGAAAGCATAAGGGTGATAAAAACAGCAAAATGTGCGAGAGACAAAGAGAACCTCTCCTTTTCCATCTCAATGTCTAGCTGTGCTTTTCTTTGGTCCTGGGAATGGTCCTCTTCAGCTGAAGAGGGTATAAATTATGAGATTCACTTCTGAGCAGCCCGTGGAATAGCCGAAGGCAAGTAATTCCTAGAAGATGCTTTCTCCTTCTTAAATGGGTCATTAACGTCTGGAGCTAAATACCACAGGAGGGAGATGAGAGAAATAAATGGGGAAATAGTTTCCTGAAAGGAGGAAGAAAGAGCTGTTATTCATATTCACTCATCTGTTCAGGGTATTCTTAGATTTGCGTGGGAACAGCCTAACAAAAGGAGGAAGCTTTAGAGAGGCAAGCCAGGTGACTGTGATGCGCATGGGGACAGTCCTGAGGGAGTTGGAGCCATGTGATCCTTAGACAGACACATGGTAATTCTTCCCCATTTACCATCTCTGTCCCCTGCTCCCAGTACAAAGGACAGGGGGGAGTGGGAGATCATAAAAAAAGAGTACTTCTCAGCTTTGGTTGCTGCTGTGCTAGTGACAGTCATGATGTTGCTGGTGCTCTGGTGCAAGGAGCTCAAGGGAGGCATTGTGATGCAGAGTGACCTCAGGTGGCTGTCCACTCTCCTGTGATCTTCCAGGGTAGTGGAATTGTGCCGGTGGAGCAGGGACAGCTCTTGTAAAGTGATGGGGAAAAATATGGCTCTTGGAGAGGTGGACAGACATTCTGAACAAGGAGTCTGTGTTGCCTGTGGGGAGGAGAAAGCTCCTGCTGGCTCTGGTTTGAGGCAAGTTTGGAGAATAGCCAAGGATTAGGCTTGCCACCTCTCTGTTCTCCACTGGAAATTACTTTTGACCCCAGTCAGATTTAATTCCTTCAGATAGGTAGTTAACAGGCACTCTTATTCAGTAATTAGGGGTGTGGTGATTATATTCTGAAGGGAAGTGGGGGAAGCTTGTGACTGAAAAGTCCAGCTGCCAGTGCTGCTTTCCTCTGTATGCAACGTTCAGCAGTACAAGGTCCTAATACCCCTGCAGCTCTTCACTCCCTGTGGCAGCAGCCAGGGGAGGTATTGCTGTTGACTGGCCGCTTGGATATTGGTTGCTTTTTTTACCTAGGTCACCTGAAAGGAAGGAGTAATAAAATAGATCTTAAAGGATGATATGCAAGAAGGGCAGTTTTTTTGTGGAAATGATGAAAATGCTGGTGTTGCCCAGCCTGGCTGGCAAGGCTAAGGGAGGAGTTGTGCTGAACTTCTGTGGCAAGAGCACATGAACAGTTTGATGATCATCTCTCTAGGCTTCCATAAAATACTAGATCTTGGATTATAGCAGCTGCATCAGGATTTAAATGACATGTCTATTATGCTAAAAGGAGACAAAGTATATTAATGGGTAGCAAGGTTTAGCGCCCCCCTTATCAAATTATCCTTCCTTGCTATGTTTCACTCCTGTAGATACTTCTAATAGGTGGTGATGGATATTCAATGGCAGAAGAAAATAACATTTGTGTTGCCTGTTACATTAATTTCTCTGATAAACTGAGGCTACTGGGATGACCCATCTGATTCTAGTGATATTTTTATAAGGAACAGAATTGAGTACTATTGTTATGATTAGTGTATTAAAAGTATTAGATTTGTTGTCTTAGCTGTGCTGTGTTTTCTCATGCTCTCTCTCATGCTGGTTGCTAATGACAGGCTTTGGCAGGAGCCAGCTTAGGCAGTCTTTCCTGTGATGAGAACCAGATGGATGGTTTTGCTCTGGCTGCCCCTCCCACTGAACACCAGGAATGGGAGGAGGGGGAGCTCTTGGCTGGGGGGGGACATTGATATAAAAGTAAATTGAGTGGTGAAGGACCAGTTCTCCTCTATCCTCTGCTTTTCCTCCCTTGAGGCTCCGTTTTGCAAATTTCAGCCTCACCCTTGACTTTGACGTCTTGGCTTTCACAGGATTGTGCTGCATGCTACATTTTCATTACTAGTACAATTGATGGAAAATCACATTTTATTATGTGAAAAATGCAGTGTTCTTGACTGTCAAAGCTCCATTCAGCTGGAAAAAAAATCTATGTGAGGCACTCTTTTATATTTCATGTATTTTGTGCATTGGTTGGAATGAAAAAATAATGAAAGGCTGTATTTTGTCAACTTCTGCATCTGTCTGACTGGCAGCGCTGACTGATTTGTTTTTTAAATGTATTTATTTCTTGCACTAAGCACTATTATTCTCCACCCTTTCACAATAAATGCAAATACCATGTGGAATGTTGGGAAATGATAGATGCAAATTGCTTGGTCCCTCCAGGTAGGTCTGTGAAGGAACTGGAAATGTGACTGCAGTGTGGAAAAGCACTATCTCTAAAGGAGCTGGAACAATGAGAACAGGGCTACTCTCTGTCTGTGATTCAGGTTTCTGTGGACATGTCTATTTTATTATATTTTTTAAGTTTTTGTTTATTCACTTTTTCCCTTTCCTCTCGTGTGAAACTTTAAATGGGATCTGAGGACTTTGAACATCCGAGGTACATCTCTCTGTCCATAAATCCCTCTGCCCCTTGTGAAACCACTGCTGCTTAGGTGTGATGTGCCCAAACTGCTGAGGCTACTGGGTTGGGGGCTTGAAGGGAGTGAAATAACCTTGGTGTCAGCGAGAACGGGCAGATACCTTTCCTGAGATCCAGACTTGTATACCTTTTAGCATGAATCAAGCTTTCCCTTAGGGGAGAAATGTGGCTTCCCTCCTTGCCGTGTGGCATGTGCCAGCTGCATTGATACGTAGGCATGACTTGGATGGAAGGAAGCCAAACTGACTTGGCATTGTGAGGTGCTGCAGCTCTTGGGATTTCTTTGCAGGATGACTAGCTTTTGTTCCTACCTCGCCATTGCCCCTCCCCATGCTCCTGCCCAGGAGAAGATGATGCCACTCTGCTATGCTGGGCAGTGGGATGTGGTCCTGGGTGCCTCGGCCATGCTCGGCCAGTACTGCATGAGCCAGTGCCTGCGGTGCAGGCAGTAAACCCATCCTGCCAGTTGCTGGGGTGTACTACATGGTTCAGACATACCTGTGATTCAGGATCTTGCTGAAAACAGCATTCTATTTATAATGTTAGAATTATCTTCATACCTAGATCACTATAATTGCAGTTTCAGGTGAAAAGCCTGTGAGGTGTGTGAGGGTGCCCCTTCTTAGCATTGTTTCATTATTGCCACTTGTAAAATTCACTCTGGATTCCACTTAAGATTTTAATGTGACACAAATTTTCAGTTATTCTAAATACGAATAAAAAGAATGTCTTTATTCTTGCTAGATCCAAGCAGATTTTCTTTCAATGCAAAAAAAAAAAAAAAAGTAAACTGAGCAGTAAAAGCCTACAGAGAAAGTTGTAAAAGCTTACAGAGAAATCTAGAAAATCATTCTTTATAGATGAGACATAGCTTATCTCTGTTCTTCTTGGCTCCCAACCCTGTTTGTGGTAGGAGGTTCAGCAGGGCCAATTAGAAGAACCTTGGTCTGGAGACCTGCCTGGCTGGAGGAGGGTGCCTCACTGTGCCTTTGTAGTGAATTGGCCCTGAAATCCTTGCAAAGGTGCTGGGCTTGTGAGGACTTGCTGATCTGGATAGTAAATGGTCAGCAGCACATTGGTTTGAATGAGAAGGTTAAACATAAGAGGATCCCAGGAGAAATCACATAGGCGGGAACCTCAGGTCTTTGGTCTGACCTCCTGCTCAGGGTAGGGCCAGCTGTGAAATCAGACCAGGTTGCTCTGGCCTTGATCCAGTTAGGTCTTTGAAAGCCTCTAGGGATGTGGATAACACAGCCCTGCTGGGAAACCTGTTCCAGGACACGCTGGGTAATTTGCTCTTCATTATTACCATCTGGCACTTAGAAAAGTAAGAGGTGGTGAGAGGTAAATATGTGCTGCTGTTCTCTCACTCTCTAGACCGTTCCTGAGACTGTTTTTGTTTAGGAGACAGCGTAAGCAGTGACCCCACAAATCTGGGATACTTCTGCATGGCACTACCTGCCATGAAGAGGTGTGTGCAACGGACGAGGACCACCTTTGTCCTCTTTTGGGGGCAGGTGCGGGCAAGCAAAACCATCCTGCTGATCAGGGAGGTGAGAAGCAGTCCAACCACCTCTGTCACTGGTTTTCCCTTATCTTTTTGCTGCACTTACATCTAAGTGACAGAGTAGGGACTGTGGTGCTCCCAGGCTGTCCTCCTTTCTCCCCAGTAAGCTATATGTCTGTCCTGGCTGAAATAGTCAGCCCTGGATTGGTGACGTGGTAGCTGTCACTGCAGTTAACAGCAGGGCTGAGCCTTGGTGTCTGCTGTTGGCAGAAGTCATTCTCTCCATCTGCCTTCAGACACAGGGTTTTGAGGCATGGAGACGTTGCAGCACCTCATTTGGTGCCTGAGGTCCCCGGTGTAAACCTTCAGAGAGCTGGGCATCTCCTCAAGCCTCAGCTGGGAATGGAAGGCCAAGCCTTGCGGGGCAGAACACAGCCCAGGAGGTGCCTATTGGACTTTCTGTGCATTTGCATTTTCTAATCTGCTGCCTAAAGCATTATCTTGCTTGCTCAGACAAGTAATTCACCACATGAGGAGCATGTGGGAAAATAACTCAGTCAGTATAACCAGAGGAAAATAAATGGCTGTGTGGTTGGGCATTTGGAGCTGAACTAGCTTGGGATTTTTATCTTTTTTTTTCCTTTCAGCAACTCCCGGAAAAAAAATGCAGTGTGAATGGGCGTGAAATATAAAGAGAGTTTGCTTCCTTCTTGCATAGGCATACATCCAAAAGAAAGGCAAAAGTAAATATACAGACAACTACTGAATGCTTTGATAGGGCTTTAGAGGATCCAAATGCTCAGTGTGTTTGACTGGTAGGACATCAGATCTTCTTCATTTGAATTTGAGCTTTGAGTACAAGGGAAGTCTCTGACACAGGAGAGGGGAGAAGCTGCGGTGTTCACTTGGGGTGTTTCAGTGTGCTGCTCATTCACCTGGAGTCTACTTGTCCTCTTGATTCTCCATTTGTGTTTGAAGAAAAGGCTCCAGATGTAATGTAAGTATGGAGGGCAAACCATGTCCTGTGTTAGGGGCAGCTGCAGTGGGGCAGATCCCAAAAGTGGCTGATGCTTGGTACTGGGGCGAGAAAAGAAGAGAAGATGTGTCCAGCCTAAGGCAGTTCTGAAAGATGCGGAGTTATTTTACTTTTGCAAGATGTAAAGTAGATTTCACAGCTACTGTTTACTGTTGCTGATTACGAGATGGCAGTGAAACAGAACAGGATAGTGTCTTCTGCTGTAATAGAAATGCCAGTGTAAATAATTTATTTGCTAATTGGTGGACATTGCTCTAAATACAGAAATCTTTAACAGCAAGTTATTTGTATCATATCAAACCCTGTACTCTAAAGGAAGCTTTCCTCCTCTATTAGGTGTTAATGCAGTTGTGTGGATCCATCACACTATAATGCAGCTGAACAGCTCTTGTTCCTGCTTGACTCGCGGAACAGAGGCTTTTTGGCTTGATAAGTGTATGAGAGAAATCGCATCCAAATTTTACAAAGTGCATTTTAGAAATAAAGGCTGAAGTTTGATTAAAAAAACCCAAACAAAACACTTTTTTTTCCCCAGTAAATGAGGTCATGCAGCCTGATTGCCTGTCCCATCTGTTGCTGTTCTTAAGTATGTTGTTTTTTTAAAGGGCAATACTAAATGCTATTATGTAGTTATCTACTTTTTTATGCCTCTTGGCTTGTCAAGCACTGTCATTATATGAACCGCTGTTCTTAAAACAGGATTTTGTTTAAAATAGTATATACCTGCCATCTGGTTGAAAACTGTGAGCTTCCTACACAACTAAGTGGAGTTGTACTGTGGTATAAGGAATAGTTCCTGTTCCCTTGAAAATAGCGGCTGATGGCAGATTGCAGAAATCAGCCAGTTATCAGTTGTCATTAAGCTATTTGATATATGACACACGTAGGGAGCATGCTATTTATAAGGATGCAGTTATGTTATAGAACTATTCCTCTCTTTTTCCTTTTTTTTTTTTTTCCGTCCCTTTGCTCATTTTAATTTGTTGGTTGGACTGGACTGGGAATCAGAAGCCACCTTAATATCTGCAGAATACATGTGCTGCAGACTGGAGGTGTGCCAGACTGCATGTAACATTTCTGCAATCCGAAAGTGGTCTGACAGGGATGTAGAAATAAATTTGGTGTTCACATGCTATAGTTGTCTAAAGAGAAATGTCAGCGATACAGAGCCCAGGAAACAGAAATATGTGGAACCAACTAGTAGAATATTGTACAACTAGAAACTGTAATGGAAGAGATGCACTTTAATATGTATTTGCATTTCTGCTGGGAGAAAAGAACTTTAGTCTTAGGATTAACTGAGCAGAAGCACTAAAGGTGTAATTACTTGCTAAATCTGGACAAGGTACTGAAGAATTTCAGAGCTACAGGCTAGTCACTAACATGAAAACTTAATACTAACCATTAAGCAAGTATTCATGTAAAATGCAGGGCAGAGGGTGCTGCTGGGGAAGGCAGTGAGGCATGGTGATGCTATGACCTGTTCTCTTGCAATACATTTTGAGGTAACTGATGATTACAGAAAACAAAGCAGAAACAGTCTGCTGAAACAAGAGGATTAAGTTTTACTTCTGTGAGTGTAAGCATGAACAAAAAGAGCAGTCAAATTATGTGGGGTGCTGTAAGGCTATTAATTTTACTCAGATATGGTATAAGGAGATACTATTTTCATGTGGGCTAGGGGTTAGACCATGATTAATCTGCTTCAGTGACATTGAAATCTTGTGAGCGCATCCTGCAAGATTTTGGTCAAAATGCTATAAATAATATTTTTTTATTTTCACAAGTTTTTATTATATTAAACTAGAAGTGTTTTGAGAACTACAAGGAGTTTGTTGTGCCCACTGGCAACCTCTACATTTTCTTCTTCTAAATGAGGGTTGACTGGAAACTTCAGGTCTTTGGTATTTTGGCTTCAGCACAACGTTAATCAGGTTTGAATCTGTTTGGTCTGAATCTGAACCCTCTTGGCTTTTCAAATGACATCTGAGATTCTGGTTATGAAAGGTCTCTTGTCATTTTGCTTTTAAAACTTCACCCACAACCATCCATCCATGATGAAAATGCATTCAGCTTCATCATTATAAGTTTTAGGGTGTTTCAGTCATGAAGACGTGTATTCTAACAGAAAATTGGGTAGCAAAGATGTAGGTCAGAGGTTGTAGTTTGTTTTTTGTTTGTAGGCTTTTCCTCACCAGCGGATTATTTGGAAATTTTATAGAGGCTAAACACATCTCCCTTGCTTGAGGCTTTTGAGGACCTTCTTAGACCGTCCGAGTAGCTTTGGCAATCTCAACATTTTGGAAACATTGCAACTGCCTTGACCATAAAAAGACCTGAAGCTGTTGCAGAGAGCACTCCCTGCAGAGGGATGGTTCATAGGCCTGAGTAGTGCCCACCCAGGAGTGACTGCATCTCTCAAGCACTCCTCTCCAGGTGTGTGCAGACACACCAGTTCCCTGTGCTTTCCTGCTGACGGAGCTTGTTCCCAGTGGAAAGCTGCAGCCTGCAGGTGCTGCGGAGGAGCCTTCACTGCAGGGTGAAAAATGCAGATGTTTAACAGTTCAGGGCAGTTTGGCAGAAAATCTCTCTTCCTCTCCAGTTCCCAGGTGGCGTACAGTTATTTGCAATTCCTACCTGCTTACTCTCTTGATTTAGTAGCTAACCACTTACCTGCTCCCTTACGCTCCTCCTCCTCTCTCAGCCACCAGTTCTCCCTGCTTGCTCACTTGCTCTCCAGTCGACAGGAGCAAATTTGGTGCCTGGTTTGGACCCTTTTAGCTTGATCTTCACTGGCCATTTCAGCTTCTCCGTTCTGGCAACAGGTTAGTAAAAGCCCATTTATATACCTCTCTTCCTGGTTTGTAACTTTTTCAGGTGTTTATCTACACTAATACAGGTTCATCAGACATAATAATAAAAAATATAATCAAGTAATCTAAGTTTGTCGTGTGTGTGTGGGTTTGCAGTGACAATTGGGAGGGAGAACAAGCACTCATAGGTCAAAAGTAGCTGTGTAGGCAATTTTCTGGAGGGACAGAACACAGTATGGTGTTTTGCTTCTCACATTTGAGAAAAAAAATGTGTTAAAAACAGTGATTATAGTTGAAGAAAGCACTTTTAAGTGTATAAAAACTTTTAAAGACTGTCAGGAGTGGTGCATGGTAATTGGGCATCAGTGTGAGAAGCAGGCAGCAACCCGGAAGATAAGAATGTTTCTCAAAGGAGCTCAATGGTTTTGCAATCATATAACAAAGTTTTTCTTTCTCTGTACTGGAGGCAGATGCCAATAGGACTGGATATGGCTGAGTGTTACTTCTGGCATCTGTTATAAGGAAGTTAGAAAATGATGTAAGACTGGTAGCAAAAAGCAGTTGTTTTTTCAGATGGGTTCTGAGTACTGCATGTCCAAATTAATTAATTGTGTCAGGTGTAAATGTGAGAACTTGCTCTCAGCAGTCCTGAACTGCTAAACTCTTCCCAGTAGAAACTTGGAAATGAGCTTTCTGGGACATTGTCCTGGTGCCATTCTCAGGTTAATTGTTCCAGGTCAATTTTTCATATGGAAACTTAAGTCATTTTCTCACCTTCTCAAATTCTGACCTCTTTCCATCTGTGGCAAATCTGGTAACACCCATATTTAGGCCACCAAATGCACTGTTATGAGCATTATTTTTTTTTTGTTACCTTTTTTTTAGGGGAAGCAGGGTGTGGGGGAGAAGGACTCTAAATTTGGGTTTCTTTGTAGCAGCATGTAACTTGCCTTTGGCTTAGGGAAGCATCTTTTCTTTAGCTCAGGAGATTCTGCTCTCTCTCTCTCCAAGAGAGAGCTAGAAAGTGAAAATTTTCTTACTATGGCCTACATTCCTTGAGAAAACTTTACGTGCGCCAGAAAACATGTACTCTGTCTGACCACACAGCCTTCAAAGCAGCAGCAGCAGCCAGAACAGCTCTGGGATTGCCTAGGAAATTGCAAGGTGAAGGAGAGCTTCCCAGCACCCTGCACATGCCCTGAGTACCTTGCTGAAGAGCACCAGGTGACAAAGAAGTCTCTCATCTTCCAGCTCAGCAGTTGTCCAGGAGCACCCTCCAGGCCCTGCATTTGGTGCTAGAGATAGAGCTTTCTCTTGTTCCTGCTTCCTCCCAGAGTAACCACAGCTTTTCCCTGTCATCTTGTGTTGCTCAAGAGGAGAACATGTGTGCTGAAGTTCAGGATCAAGCTCAACAGGCAACACCCAATGTAACCTGTCTAATCTCAAGATTATTTTTGGTATAGTTCAGGTTTTTGATGACTATCATGTGATACCTGCTGGTGCCAACAAGTTTTCTGCATATATATGACTGAATATACTGCACAGAAAAATGATGTTTGTCTTAAGATGAAAAAAGAAAGTATAACTTCTAAAGTCTGTAGACTTAGCTCAAGGAATATTTGGTGGCAGCTACAGTACTGGCAGCATGAGATTAGTCTTCAGTAATGTGGTCCATCAGGGCAGTATATTCTGGAATTTACACAATGTAAGAAAGGAGACATTGAGGGTCATACACATATAGTGCATAGGGCGTGCGCAGGTATGTAATTATCAACCTTTCTGTTTTCCTTAAGATAGCTTAGGAATTTGTGTGCTGAAACCTAAAGTTAAAAGCTCTAAAGGCAATTGCTCTCATCTTAAGAAATTACAGATTTTTAATTTCTGGTGCAGCCTAAATTTTGATGCTCCCCTGCCTCTGGCTTATGGTGAACAAAGACTCTTTAGGGGTATGTGTATGGATCTCGTTATCTCTGTGCCAGAACATATGTGGCAGTTTTCTGTCTCTGTGACCACAGAAGCCCCTTAGGAAAGAGTGTGTTACTGTTGTCATTTTACAGCTGAGAGCAGGCGACAGCGTCTGACTACATACCATGCTCTTCCCCAGGACTTCTGCTTCGTGCTACCTACACAGTAGGCGTATGAGGTAAAATACAGTGAGGGCCACTTGAATCCAGGCCATTGTACTAGGAAGGGTGTCCCCTGGCAATGCAATTGTGGCATTATTGCATTGCCCCAGGTGTTCATACATCTTCTCACCAGCTGGGTATCTTCATGAGAAGAAACAGGGAGAGCTGGAAACTAACATGCTTTACCTGAAGTTATGCAAAGATCCTTGTTAAAAACTTTCTTTTTGCTGTAGGGCAGACTCATTTCGTGACTGTGATTATTATGTGCAGATATAATGGTTGTGAAGTACTCTTTGTACTCTGCTAAAAAGATGGTTTTGGTGTGTGGGGTTCCTGTGGGCCTGGGAGGGTAGAGCCGATGACTTTGTGATCCTGTACCATTCTGCGTGGAAGAAAGATATTTCTGCTCTAGATAATATAAAGAATTAACACGAAGCCTTAAAAGAGCAGTATCCTTTGAGCTTTTTTCATCATGAAAATCTAACACTTTTCATTGACTGCAGGAAAGATGCATGCATTCATGTTACAGAGGTGCACTACATTGCCTTCTCAGGTAGCAAGCAGAAGCTCACTCAGCAGTGTACTTGAGGACTGATTTGGGTTGCCCTTGGAGCAAGGTCTTGCTTAGATTAAAGGCTCGGACTGAGTTCTGTGAGGTGCTGCAGCTACATGTATACTCTTTGCTCATGGCAACTGCAAGGTTATTTGACTTATTTTACATCTCAGGTAAAAACCCTGGAGCTAATAGTGCAGAGATAATGTTGAGATGATGCCTGGTAGCTTCGTTATTAATTGACTATTGAGAAGAAAGCAGAAGTGTCAGTATATATGCTGCTGGGTTGGTTTCATTGCCCAGACTGCTCCCAGCTGAAGCTCTACTTAGTGGTGAAATGCAGGTTAGCTCGCTTCAAACAGGAACAGGCTGAATTCAACCAGCCAACACACATCTAAAGTAGACCTGCCAAATGCTTGAGGGTTGCCTGGCGTGGGATGCTTCTCAGACCTGCTTTAAACAGATATTTTGCATCACCAGCATGTTATACCCATAGCCCAGCAGAGATACCATGGCGTTCAGCAGGGCTGCAAGATGAGCTGTCTGGGATAGCTCATGATCATGGAGCGGGGCCCCAAGCAACTCATGTTGCTTTGAATTGTCAAGGGGGGACTTGTAGGAAGAGGAAGAGATGATAGAGGTATTCCCCCTCTTCCACTGTAGTGTCTAATGTACTCTTCCTACTTCAGATAGACCCTAGTGCAACCGATGGATTTCTAGGAAAAAAAAACCATATGGAAAACTTGGGACTGGGCTATCTGGCATGTTATCAGCTTGGCTTGCAGGCAGGAATGAAATAAATGGGAAGGATGGCTCCCTCACTTTCCTCTGGGGGAGGGAAGCTAGCCACAGTATGCCAGCTGGCTGTACTTCCCCTTCGCTCTCTAAAGGAGAAGAGGAGAAGGCTGAAACTTGGCCAGTTACGTAGATTCATGGGGCAGAAACAAGCACAGAGATGATATTAGCTGTCTGCCCTGTACTCGGTCTGTGCAAGACAGAAAAAAGGATGTATGAGTTCTTCCCTCTTCTGTGGAATATCTCCTTTCATTCCAGGCCACAGCAGAGATCATCAATTCAGGAAAGCTTTTATTAATGAAAGAGCTTTTCTACCATAACATGTTCATGCTGGTTGTTGTTCAAGTACACTGTGGAGACTTTGAATGTGTCATGTCTCATGTAAAACAAGATACTTTACATTTTCATGTCTGTGCATGTGTGTGACATGCCTGTTTCATGCAACATGTATGGACACAAATAGCTTTTTTTTTCTCTGTGACCTCAGTTCCTTGAACAGGTTTTACTCTCGATCAACTTTGCTAAATTTTGAGTAGAATGCTAATAAGTTTAAATGCACAAGCTTTGCGTCTGGAAAATATTCCTAGTTGATGAAATAGATCAGAATTCACAGTCTGCTGCAAGAGAATTTCTGTTAATCTTCTTAAAGGCAGCAGATAAGATTTCAGAATCAGATTAAATATTTGTATTCCACATTAGGAGACCTCCTCAGTTCTGTCTGACAATCAATAAATCCTCTTCAGGCTCACAGTTCCCCTGTCTGCGTTTACCTCTTTCATGTTGTATGCAAAGGACCTTTTATAGACTGCTAATGCGCATTTATTTGGAAATTGGAAATTACATCAGAGGTTTGACCTTCCCTTATGTTTGTCTGTCTTTGTTTTGTTTCTTTTAGCTGAGAGTAGGGAGAGATAGGGACTTGCAGCTCGCTTGAGTTAGGAGAAGCAGTGAGAGCAGTGTGTAGACCACGTCCCACTGAGCTGTTTAGCTTCCATGAGTGTCTCATGATTAAACCTCATGCTGAGGGTGCTGCAGGCTCCCCCCACCCAGCCGCTCAGCGCCTCAGCTCACTCTCTGCATGAATTTCCCACTATTGTAGATGTGGGAGGCGAGCTGACAGCTTGCTCACCGACAGAATGCGGGATATTAGATGGGAAGTCGGAGTGTAAAAAACATCTGCTGTAAGATGGTACTGCCGAAGTTTGCATCATGTATTAGTATTTTTTTAAAAAAACAAGCATAATTAAGGAAATAAATATTTGTCATATATACAACATAGCATGTTGTTTAGTATCAAGTGATGTCATTGTTCAGTGGTGCTCTGTCTATTACCTCTGTATGCAGCAGAGGGCACTGCATGTGCTTAGCTTGTAAAAGATAGCAAAATTCTGCATTCTTTTTCTTCTTTACCCAAAGAGCTGCCTCGAGAATACTTCTTGTGTGTCTCAATTACAGTCTAGTACTTTTTTGTGTGCCTTTGTCAGATTCTTTCCATTGTGTCCTCATGAAATCTAGAGGCATGGCTCATCCAAGGGCCGTCTGTCCGCAGTTTTGCCTGTTTTAGGAAAAAAAAAATAAAATCCAATGTTATACTGATTTTCTTAGTCCTTCTGCGGTCGTACCTGTCATTATGATTCCTTATAAGTTTCTGGGCACAATCATGATGAAATTGGGTAAGACCTAGATAGATCCCTCATCCTGCAGTGATGATTTCAGTGAACTCCTATCAAAACAGTTTGAAGAATTTGCCAACCTAGAACAACCACTGCAAGATTGGAGGCTGAAGTATTTAAATGATATATATAGACAGGATATTTTACACGATGCTATAACCACTTTCCAACATTAAAATAGTCTGTAATAACTATTCTGGAAGCTGTTTGATATAAAAAGTGTGTGGGTTTGCTCATTACAAGTTTTGTAGCCTTACACTAAAAAGTAGTTTGTATCACTAGCATCTTTGAGTACATTCAACTTGCCTGGTTCAAAAGTAAATTAAAATAAGGCAAGAGTTCATTGCATTTAAATACAACACATCAGGGATGGAAACATTCTTCACTGTAAGAGATTAGGATACAAACTGTTTCTTCTCTGAAGAAGGAGCATATTGTGATCAGCCTTTGCCATGCATGTTTGTGCATGCAACCTTGGTTAGAAATTCCAGTATTCAGTGATGCCACTGCTGAATTTCTTCTATATTGAGAGTGATGCTATCCTCGAAAAGCAAAGCTGTTTGAGATGCCCAGTAGCCATTATCCTGTCAAATCAAGCAAGGTCAATAATGTTGTATAAATCTGTGCTGCTATATAAAGGCCACATAATCATAAGGTGTAGTGACATGATGCTTCAGCTTCTAGCCATAATGCATCATGTGATACACTTTAAAGTTGTTGCTCATCCAGGTACTGCTTGCATGGGCCAAATTGCTTCTGGGGGAAATAAAAGTGAAGAGAGTGTCGTTCAGAAGGAAGAGGAGGTAATCCCTCATGCTAGAGAGAGTAACTTGAAGGATTTCTGGCTGGACAGTGCTGTGGGTGCAAGAAGTTTACGCAGGCTGATGGGGAGATTGGGCGAGCCTTTGGCAGAGAGGTCTCATGGAGACTACTTGATAAAGGAATCACAGCAGGCGCAGCAAATCCCTTGAGCCAAAAATGGAGGGAGAGATTATTAGGGGAGGGATGAATGCTGCCTTGTTCTTCCCTGGCTGTGCACTCCTGGCCTTTTTAGGAGGCTGAATATTGGGCTAGATGTGTATTGGAGACTGCTGAGGCCTTTCTTCTCTTTTAATGGTCTTACAATTCAAAATTTTAAAAAATGAAACTGTTGAAAGCAGTTCTTGTGGAAACGAATCGTAAATATAAAGCAGTTTCAGGTTGCTGACAGACTGCATTCATTGCTTGGCTATCAGGATTTAAATCATAGTTATAAACCCATGCCCATGGAAGATTTCTGTATTTATTCAGATGGCTTTCAAGACTCAATAATATGTTTTTCTAAATGTTTTCAAGTTCTACCTTCTTATATTTTTTTTAATAGCTTACTAAAATGGTATGAAGTGAATAACTGATACTTATATTTCTCTTCCGTCCTCCCCTGTTCTATCGATTACACTAAGAGATCTCCAATTTGCAGAATTAGTATAGTAAGTTCAGAGTCAAGGCATTTGAGTAGGTTACAAATGCTATTTGCTATTCAAATGACCAAAACATAGAATTCTTGACTAATTTAGTGTGTGTTCATTGCAGGAGTCCTGTGGCCACAGTAGTAAGTCCAGTCTTGTCTTCTAGTGGGAAGGCAGCTAGTCCCAGTAGGGAATTACAGCTGCATGTCTCACATTCACTGCATCGCTGTCCAGCACGGTATTGCTAGCATCAAAAGCAGCTCAATGTCTTTGAAGGGAGTCTTTCATTTAGTTGCAGCATAACCTTCCTAACCCTGCACTGACAGGTTTCACTGAGCTAGGGGAGCCTATCTCATTGTAGCTGTGGCTCATGCCTGAGCTTTGTGCAGTAAGATGAAGTGCACCAGCCTGTTGGTGATCTGGATGTTTCCCTGAATGTGCAGAACTCATCTTTCCTGTGTTTGCCAGGGACAACCAGGGGCAGAGCAGGGTGTGGAAATGCCAGGGGGTACCAAGATGCTGTGGATGCCTGGAGCAAGCAGGCAGTAGCTTCTGATGGGTGGTGCATGATATATTTTTGCCAGCCTCCAGGGGGGCAGCTTTCCCCTTGGCCGAGCTCTGCTGCAGCTGGCTGGCCTGCCCAGGCTTGGGAGAGTGCTCGGAAGTACACACTCTGTTGATCTGCATTGCTTTAATCATCCCAAACAAGCCAGTCCTGTCCACATCCAAAAACTCACGAAGTGTCAGAATGTGTCATCCTTTTGTGTTTCGTTTAAGTTTCATATTTTAGTTAGTTTGGTAACTACTATGTCTCATGAGAATCAGAAACTATCCCCTTGCTTGGAGTTGGCCTGTTTGATTATTTGTGTATATGGTTTCAGATAAGCATTAGTGTTTTAAATCCTTCTCTTTCCTCTTCTTTCTGCCTCTGAGCAAACGCGCCAGTGGAGGGATTGGTGGGATGGTCCAGAGGCACTCAGGCATGCTGGCTGGGAGTTGGGCTGAGGTGGGGCAGAACAAGTTCTCAGAGTTTTCAGGTAAACTGATCACAGCATGAGCCTGGGGCTGATGGGGCTGCTTCTTACAGGTTAAATGTTTTGGTGTGGTAATAAGCCCTGTGAGCAGTCTTCATTCTTCTTCCTGCCTTAAATCACTGCTATGTTTTTTTCCTGTGCCTTTCTTTCCCATGTCAAACAAAATTGTTTTATCATGAAGTTCAGCAAAAAAATAAAATACTTTTAATTATTTTGTCAGGGAACATTGTCCAGATAGCTTAACATTAAGGATAAATGAAAGCTTGGGATCATTTGTATCCATGTGTCTCAAACCTATCCTGTCCTTCTATCTATGCCTGCCAGTTTTGGGAAAGCTGACATATAGCCCAGAGCTAACACGTGCATGAGGAAGATCTTTCTGATCTCTTGTTAAGACGCAGGGGTTGGCAGTCGGAGATGCGAGTGCTATGTCTTGCTCTGCTCCCTGCGTGGTGCTGGATGAGCTCCCTGGGATGCTGGACAGCAAGCAGCATGCTGGGGTGTTAGGACTCTCAGTTGGAGCCTGCTGGGAACTGATTTTCTTCTTGTCTTTTCCTGGTATGCTGCAGCCCAGTGACCACATTTGCAGTTGTGGGAGTTTGGGCTTCTGTGAGAAATAGATTTAACAGCATCATCCTTTTCACTTTGAAAGATGAGGCAAGCGACATCACTGGGCAGATTTTAGAACCACAGTTACTGTATTGTGTGCCTCTGTCTTAACTAGCTGTTGTATCTCCCACAGTGATGGGAGGTTATTTCAGTTACTTGTGTTCCAAGCTACAGAAATGCTGTACGTAACATAGTCTGTAATTAACAGACCACACTGTCATGTGGGATTAATAAACCCCACTGACATGACAACCCAGGTACTTGGAAATGTTTTACTTTGTATTTTGAAATGTGGATGTAAATAGGAAGAAGATGGCTAGTGAGTTCACCTCCTTGAAAAGAAGGGTTTTTTCCTGGTCTGGATTGAAGTTTTTCTTGTATTTGCATCAGTGCATGCAATTTAATTTCTTTTTTCATAGTAGAATGAATAAAGATGCCACAAAAAACCCCAACAAACCCAACAAACAAATTGAAGTTGTTTCCTCTGTAGAGTTCCTGTACAGATGTCAGTATCCTGCATATTTATGCCTGTTAATTTTTACTTTTTACTGGAAGAGTTTCTTCCAGTTAAACTTAATGCGCCCACACAATTTCTTTTTATTTTCTATTTTCTATTTTTTAAGAATCAGTGCAAGCAAATTCTGTTAGAAGAGTAAGAGCAGTGTTGTGGGAGATGAAAAGTACATTTGACTTTCTTTTTTCTTCAAGATGTATAGAAATGGAAAATGTAGAATTGTGTTAGCGCACTTAGACCATCTCAGACTATTACATGCTGGAGGGAGGGAGTCAAATGCTACAGTTAAGCAGATGGTGTTCATGAGTCTGTCTGTGTAACACTTCCTACACGGCGGAGTGGGTGGAGGGATGGGGGTAGACTGCTCTGCACTGGCACAAAGGCTCAGATGCTGCACCAGATACAGCTCTGGGCTGTCTTGCACCAGATGTCGATGGGTCAGATGTGAGCATTCCTTCTCACAGCGCAGCTTTCCTGCACCATACCTGCTTCCTTCTTCTAGGCTTTAGTCTCTGGACTGCTGCTCTGGGATCTGCCATACCCTGCTTAAGTCCTTAAGACTGCAGGGGTTATTTGTTGCAAGAGTAGTTGGTTGGAGCTAGTAGTTTATTCAGAGAGGCTCCCCTGTCTATCCCCACAGTGATGTACCTATGGATGTGAAAATGTGAGGATGATCTTCTCTGTAACCAGCTGATCCATGCAGCCATCCCACGTCTTTTCAGCACATTCTGGTCTGTGAGGGCACCGATAAGCACATCCTGCATCACATTTACATCTTGAGAATTCAAAGAATCTACCAAAAAACGTCTTGCTCTACTTTCAGGATTCTTACCAGTATGCAAAATTACACTGACTACTTCTAACCCTTTACTCACTCTGTTGCAGTACAAGAATACGATGAAACTTTTGCTAGTAGGAAAACAATGTAAAAGTTCTTTGTCCAGGAAACATGGGCTAGGAGGTGGTTACTCGTAGCCTTCACAATTGCAAGGCTGGTTGTTAACTGTAGCTGAGGGCAGTAGCATTACTGTAACTGTAGACAGAAAATACTTCCTGGTGATTTTCAGGGTGTTAAATGGTCACACTCTGACCTTTATTTCCTGATTTGCAGCAGCTAATCTGTTAGGCAAAATGTTTTAATTCTTTTCCCAACACTGTACTTATGCATAATTGGATCTTATGTCCTTAGAAAGGCTGCATTATTTTTCTATGTCTAGAAGATAATTAGAACAATTAAAGAGAAGATAATGAGAACAATCTTAAAGAGGGGGTGAGATGATCTGAGAAGAGTCTGTATTTTTCAAGGGTGGTTCATGTGACAGGCAGAGCTCGCCAACACACAAGCAGTGCCTGTTGCAGGACCATATGACAGAGGTTTCATCATGCGTCATGCGGGGTTAGCATGGGTGTTGCATCAAGAGGGAGTAGCGAACAGGCAGAGGGAGCAGTTCCTGGGTAGTGTGAAGGGCATAGCTGGTAATTACGGGCTCATTTCCCTGCCCTGGAGGACCTGAGCTACTTTTGTCCTGTCTCCAAGCCAGTGAGCAGAGCAGCTCTAACTCTCTGATCCCCTTTTAACCCTTTCTTGAGCTGTGGTGATAGACATACCAGCCACTTAGTTCCCTGGCCCTGGGAAGGGAGGGTCAACTGTGACTTTTGTCATTGTAGGAGAACGCATGACAATTTGAGGGTATATACTCCATCCCTTGATGTTGCGGGTAGGTAGTGGTGTGTACTGTGTATATAATACATACACAATGAAGCTGCTGCTAACATAAGGAAAGGGTTGAGGGTTTTTTGCAAATATGTGAGTAAACAAACAAGTTTAGCCCACGTAAGTCATCAGACCAATAGTGATAACTCATTGGCCATCTGCTTCTCTCTGGGACATTGTTTTCCTTGCCTGCTTTTTCAGACACAAAAATGTGTCAAAGAGAGCTTCAGCTTGCCATCCTAAGATAATTCAGTTGTCTCAGTCATCCTTGGGAGTGATGGGTGCTTATGTTTTGTTTCTGACCATGAAAATCATGATATCGAAGAAGAAGTGGAATTCCAAACAGCCATGAACTCATATGGGAATTATAAACATGATTTATCCAGTTTTTCAGAATAATGGTTTTGCTACTGGAGTCACTTATTTTTAGCCTAAAACTAGTAATTACCCTTTTTGGTAAATGTGGAACCCTGGCTTGGGTAGGAACAAGTTGAATTTCTTTAGGAGCATTCAGTACTTGATAACTTGCCTCCATCACTTGGGAGATGTTTCTGCTTGTAATACCTGTAGTAATTTGAATTCACATTACTGCATATGTCTCTGTAACAGACTCCAAGCTACACATCCTGTTTTGGAAAGGATTTGAGCAGCTCTTCCCATTAAAGGTGTGTAATGTCACCTTTTATTTTTTCTTTGAGATAACAGTGATAGTCCAAAAGTTTTTTAAAACTGTTCTTGGTTTTGACTATTGAATTTTCTCACAGTTGATAAGCTTAGGTCTCTTTTCTTAAACATTACTTTATGAGTTAGAAGGCTTGAATTTCTCACCTAATTGCTCCAGAGGGGTGGAATATTGTTACTGGGAGATAGATACAGTGAAATTTGTGGGTTTAGCTATGTCTTCTCTTGGTCTCTTTGTTCTGAAATCACTAAGCTTTGCACTGATTTTCAAGCCATAGCAGTCCAGGAGAATGCAGGTTTCTGAAGTGGCACAGATAAATAGGAATCTGTTCAGACACCCTCTGATCTTCCCACTTTTGAAGTGGCCTGCTCCACATCTCAATTGCTAAAAGAGGAATCTGTGTTATTGTAGTTGTGTGCTCAGAGATCAGTGTTCTTGTTTGGGTTTTTTTTTTCTTCTTTAAATAGGGAAAAAGTAGAATATGTTGGAAGCTTCTCTAACTGCTTACAGTGAAACAAGAAGTAGAACTAAATATTTGAGTTCTTGACAGCATTCAGTCATGAAAAAAGATATAACATACTCTATATGTTATTCATATTCTATATTCTCTCTATAACATTAGTGGTATATGTCTATAAAATTGACAAGAAGTCTTACTCATCAGAAATGTATAAATAAAAAATATTAATGTTGACTCATCAACATAATTTTATAACTGGTGGTTGGTTTGGTTGGTTACATTAGTTGAGGACTGAGACTACTAGAAGATTTGTTTCATACTGAGTTTATCTGTTTTTTCTCTTGGACAAACCAGGCTGGCTGGCTGTAGTTGGTACTGCAAGCAGTGTGAGTCAAGGCAAGCCTGAACCATGTCTGTGTATCGTTGCTTCTAACTCTTAGGAAATTCTGTGGACCTGACCTCCTCTAACAATAAACTATCTACCTACGAGGGCTCCTCAAGGGGTAATTTTTTAGCTGCACATTATGTCAAAACCTAGGTGCAGGTTACAATTACCTGGAGTTTGTTCTTGCTTGTTTTATAGGGGTAAGGAGTCCAACAGACAGGCAGAGATCACTGTGTGCATTGCTTTACTTCCTGACATGAAGAGTGAGGGTTGAATTCAAGAAGCAGTTTTGTCTCCAGGGCTATGTCCAGCAGTGCCTGTTCTCCAGCATACTTGAAAAGCTTTGTACTGCTTCACTGGCCTAAAGCAGGGGCTCAGGGCAGGACTTCTCTTTCACAGGATCCCTCTTTTCTTTCAAAGTGTGGAGAACCAATACTGCCTGTGTGACTAAATTATCAAGGCATGTTCTTCTGTGTGCTGGTTTGGCATGTTATGAAAGATGTCTGTGATCTGTAATCATAGTTTCTGTGCTTGTTTAATCATCAAGGAACAATAATGCTTACTTTCCTTTGCCTTTCATCCTCCTCCATCCCACCTTGCCAAAAGCATGGGATGTTCCTGAGCTTGCTGTAACTTTTCAGTAGTTCCTTTCTGTAGCTGTAACGTTTCTGCCAACAGGTTTTCCCTCCGGTGGGTACCTGTTGGCTACCTGTGAAGGTACCCAAATAATACTTATGTGTAGAAGCAGAGGACAGTATCTTGTCAAACATGCATGCAGTCACAGCAGTGGCAGTGTCTGTGGGCTGAGCTACACTAATTTCCAAGTAACCCAATATTAAACAGCTTGAATAACTTCAAACTGCAATAGCTTGGTTATTCAGGATCACCAGTGGTTTAACCATGCATTTGCTGCTGGATGGAGCACTTGCTTCCATTAACCACTTCATCTAATTAAAGGTGTTTTTAACTTTTGGTACTTTTCATGAGACTGAGGTCCAAAGGCTCCTCTGACTGCAGACATCACTGTGACAATTGATTATGTTCCTCCTCAACTACACAATCTGTTAATCCGAACAGGAATGTTTCTATGGATGTGTGGAGGAGCATCTTGCTGGCAGGTAGTATCTTCTGGGCTCATGAGACCTTACAAGACAGGCAAACCAAACACAAGTTCTTCAAAATGAATTTGTTTTCATTGAGTTTAAGGTACCCAAATTGGAAAGGAAAGGCACTGAGTGTTCCCACTGGGGCAAGGGCCAGAAATACAACTATCACCCTGTTTACCTCCAGGGGAATGCAAGTGGACAGGAAAACTTTGCCATCTACCAGCGTCTTATCACTAACTGCCACGAAGCTCATCACTCAGAAGCTGGGACATACGTCAGCAGCAGGGCACCATTGTTTGCCTGCTCCCGTATCCTGAGAGCCACTCTCTTATAGTTTAAGCTGACAGTACTTCTTAGCAAAGCTGGTATGCTAAACTGATTTGGGGGGTTTTGTGGGTTTGTTTTTTTGGGTGTGTGGTTTTTTTTCTTTTTATCCTACCTTGAAATCCCATCCTCCTGCATAATTATCTGTCCTTGTTGAGAAAAACTGCAGTGGAGAAAAGGCTTGTTAGTCGATGGGATAAGAAGGGATGAAACAGGTCTCTCAACCCTCATTCCTTTTGTGTACACTGGAAGCCTTGTGGCACAAAGATAGCTGGATTTCCAGTGCCGCATGGAACCACACTGGCTTCTATTGAAATAGTAGGGCAGATGCTACAAAAGATAATGCAGTAAAACCTGTATGTTTCTTTCAAGTGGTGGGGTTTTTGATAATTGTTGTAGGACTGTTTATTAGGTAAATAATTAGTCTTTCCAAATAAGAGGTAGGGTACAATATACACTGGAAAGATTTATGAGAGCTAAAAAGTAACACGTGCATATATTGGCAGCTGTTTACAGCACAAGTTTGTGTGTTTCATTTCATTCCTGAATTTTATTTCAAAAGCTTCAGACAATGCAGGATTGAGACTACTGTGGCTGAAAGCAAAGCAACTGAGAAATGTATTTGAAAAGCCTGCATATGATATCCCTTCCTTTTATGAGGAATATTTCCTTTATGACCTCCTCCTGCTTTGTATTTAACATTTCAAAGAACTTTGGAGGACTGTCTGTAGTCTGTGTCTTCATGGAGCCAGTAGCCAAGGATTTAAAGTATTGTCATTGCTGGCCTGAAGCTGAAAACTCCAGGCGGTTTTAATCTCAGGGTGGGAGGG
>JAOEHY010040119.1:0-44366 GCA_025447955.1 Psilopsiagon aurifrons | reverse complement strand
GTGGGGGGATGGGGGGGGTGGGTGTGAATTACTCTGCCTGGGCAGAAAATGCTGTTATACCATTTATGGAACAAGCCTCTGAACTCTCAGTCTCCTCCTTATTATTGATGAGGAACAAAATGGCAGCAAGCTGTACAGCAGTACTTTGGAAGCACATGATACACATGAGGGCAGCAGGAGGGCTGTTCTTCATACCTACATTGGTTTTGCAACTTTTTTGGTCTACTAAAGAGTGAGTTAGAAATAATGTAAAGCTTGGGTTGGTTTGGGATTTTTTGTAGGGGTTTTTTTTATGCCCA
This sequence comes from Psilopsiagon aurifrons, assembly GCA_025447955.1. NCBI lineage: Eukaryota > Metazoa > Chordata > Aves > Psittaciformes > Psittacidae > Psilopsiagon > Psilopsiagon aurifrons. Next base: position 44,067 of record JAOEHY010040119.1, on the reverse strand, counting down.
GCTTATGCTGGTATTACTTTTCCTTGTAACACTTCTGCTTCAACTTTTGGCAACACCTGGATTACATATTCAATTTGCTTTTTATCTCATCAGCTTGTAAACTTTGAACAACTGACACGCTCCATCAAAGGAAGAGAAAAACCAAAACAAGAACCCTATTAACCTCTGTTACCCACATAAACTAATTAACTCTACCCCCTCCCCAATGATCCCTGGAGAGGGGAACTGCTTTTATTACCTCCCTGCTCCTTTTCACCCCTTTACTCTGCGGCCGCTTGCCTTGCTTGTGAGGAGCAAGTCACTGATGTGTCCTCATCTATGGCTGCCCTTGTAGCCCCAGGGGCTCTGCAAGCATTAGGCTGCTACAATACATGCTGAGCCCACGTCCCTGTTTGGCCACAGTGTCCTACAGGTGCCTGAGGGAAGGGGGAGAGGCTGCTTTTCACTACAACTTTTCCTCACACCTGGTTGTTCAGCCCACAGTCAAGGGTGGTGACCCTTAGCTTCTGACCTTGGATTACATTTCAGGTTTTAAATGGGCTTCCCGTCTGCTGATTAAAGCTTGTTTGTTCAAAGCAAAAGGATTAAAAAGTGTAATTATAATCCTGCTAATTTATGTGATTCTTCATGCTAAACCATGCCTGCATGCATAGACATCTGTGAGCACATGTGCCTGGGACATTTTTTGCATGCATTTGTTTGAAACCTGTGCCGGCAGTGAGAGAGACAAAGATTATTAATTGGCTGCTGTTAGTCCTCTCTGTGCCATATATATGTCAACACGCACCACTGCTTTTCCTTTTTTCCTTAAGAACTAACTAAAAGCAGTGAGGAATTTCAACATGCTAAGCTCTGGTTTCTGAATTATTATTCAACAAGGAACATGACGCAAAAGGTGAGAGGAACTGTGGCTATTCTGTCCAGCTCCATGTAGCTTTTTGGTCATCTCTTTAATCAAACTGAGCTACAATTGCACATTTCAAATGCACTGTTTACCAAAGACAGATACTGAGCATGTGGAAGCAAGTAACATGGATTAGTATCTACTGCAGGTACTACATGAAGCTGAAGTGGGTCTCAGAAAGAGTTCAACAAAACAGAAGGCAGCAGGTAGGGGGAACTCTATTCCATACTTGCAGAAGAGATTGCCAATAGCAGGTCTGGGACTGTAACCATCACGATTGGCATCACACAGAACAAGTGGTCAATTAAGAGCTCAGATCAAGAGGGAGATACAGGGCTCTTGGCAACCCTCTCTGTTATTTTGCATTGTGGAAGGTGTCAGATGGACAGTCCTGGAAACTGAGCTCCTCTCTGCAACTGGACAGGGCAGGCAGCCCACAGGGCTTTGCTTCTTGTTTTATTGTCTTCCCATTGTCAGCTAAGCAGCAGTGCTACAAAAACCTGCCTTGCCTTCTTTTCTATAGGGATGGCTCAGGTTAATTTCATCCAGAGTGTATGATACTTCAGTATTACCACTTAAGCAACTAAAAAAATAAGGAATTAATCTGATGTGCAGGCAGTATAGAAGTGTCCCGCATTACAGAGTGTCCAGCTTTGATGTGCTGTCACGGCTACAGCAAGTCTCTATCCACTCCATCTGTGCTGGTAAATTTGACCACTTTTCTTCTATGGATGCAAACCAGATACAAATCCAGGCAGTCTCCCCAGCTTATGTGAGAGCATCCCTTGGAAACATAACTGTCAGCCCATCCTCCTCTTCACTTTCTTTCTTTCTTGTCTGGGACCAGTCCCATGGTGCTCAGCCAGCTGCTCACCAGAGATGCTATGAGAGGGAGCTGGGTGACAACCAGAGTGGTGTTACCACATAGGATAACCCCACTGTTCTCCATGGTGCCTGTGGGAATGAGTCTCAGCACACTGATGGTGCCAGGGTCCAGTTAAAGCAGCCCCTCTCCCATATCCACAGTCGTCTCCCTTGCAATGTATGGGCTTTCCTAGCTTGAGCCCACAAAATGAGTGTCCCCATCTTTTTCTTCTCACTCCAACTCCATGGGAGAGTGTAGCAGCAGCAGGAAAATTCAGGCAGCAGATTAGAAATGCTAAAAATTTTCACAGCTCCCTCCCCTTCCTCCTCTTTGGGAAACTGCTTTCAATCACTTTATGTACTGAAAACAAACATGAAAGGAAAAACCCTCCTCTGCCTTCAGTTGTCAGAGCAAAAAACTAGAATTCCCTGAGCTCTTTTCAGAAGTGCTAATATTCTCCCCTAGGCCTTCATTATATTGCACTCAGATCTCCAGTCCTTTGCACACAGACCAGGAGGGAACAGCCTTAAAAAGTTGGGCCACTTTATTTATTTATTTGCTGGTTTGTTTGTTTGTTAAAAATAGAACCAAAAATTTGCCAGCACCAGTGAACAGCAGGTCAGAGAGTGGGATAAAAAGGGAGGCATTGGTTCCAGTGGTAATCAAACGGGCAATATTCTGTCAGTGTGACAGGGGACCCTGGCCCACCCCAGAGGGAATACAGCCTATGTGTGACTGGGCCTTCTTCCTCTAGCCTGGCATTTGCATGGCTCGTGGCAACTGAGTTATGTTTCTATAGGTGTTCAGTTCTCCTTCCCTTGGTCCTAGCAGGGATTTCAAACTACTTCTGCCTCCTGTGTTCCCAGTTCCTTGTGCAAGACACTCAATGCAGAAATTTCCTGGCTGTTCTTCCTGCAAACCATTTTGATTTTGCCAATGGTACTTCTGCTCCTAGGCTCAGGAATAGTATTTGAAATTTGAAATTGAAATTTGTTCCAAGGTACAAATAGTCTTACAAGAAAATTCCAATTTGGGGCCATTTGTGATATTCTTAAAATCAGGGCAAACTCACAAATCATCACTAAATTTCCCAGCAAACAAAAAGGAATTACTTTTGATTTGACCAGAATCCTTTCTCATTTCAGCAACAGTAGAAGTGTTTTGTTCAGGCTGCATTATCTTACATCACATCACTTTAGAAAAATGCTTCTGCTGAAAGTTATTTTCAACAGGAAAATGAAACCATGCAGTAAGATGAAGATTAGAATTAATTTTTTTAAATTTACTGGAACACTTCAAATTTATTCTATCCAATAAAATCAAATTGCAGTTAACAAATTTGGGTGAGACTTCAATTTTTAGGAAATCAGCACTTGCATCTGGAAAAAAATAAACTGTGAAATTTCTGGGAGTACAGGGCCAGCTTCATCCCACAGTTATGGACCTTACTCTCTTGCTCATACAGTTACAGATCTCTTTCTTTTGCTCATCTCCTTTTTCATCTATTTGTAATTTGAATGAATCCAGTCTAGGCTTAACTAAAGTATAACTTGAGACAGAAAAGAGAAACACATTCAACATAAATGCTCTTTTGTGAGCATTTTTATTCAATGAATAGTTTTGACAGACACAATGAAAACATAATATACATATGCAACTACTATAGATAATGGGTTTGAAAAGAGAAATTCTGCTTTTCTTGAGCTTTCGCAATGTTTGCAGTTTCACTTGTACTGAGCATCCCACCTAACACCACTGTCCCTGCGCTGGCATCATGCAAGAAATAAACGTGCTCTGTTGCACGATTATCAGTTTGCATTCATAACAAAGGGAGTTGTGAATCACAGCTGTAGCCAAAGGACTTGGAAATCCAACCTCAGACTTGACAGAGCCCCCTTTTTATCAACTTGTGAATAAATTTTGGGGCCTATGTTGGGCCTTTACTGATGTAGCTCATGTAACCTAATTGGGAAGATGCTAGCTTCTGCTGCCTGAGCATCCAGATTAATACCACACTACAACTACTCCTAGTGAAAGGAAATAAAGGTTCAAAGCTAGGCTGAACTTTACAGTGACAGCTGAGAGCACCCTGGCAGCACCTCTGGCAAGTGGAGCCCTGGGAGGCAGAAGACCTCTGCCTGGGTTACAGTGCTGGGGTTCTGCGTGCGCACTTGGGCCAGCCTTCCTGGAGGGTTTTGAAGACCAAAACACAGGGTAGTTCAACTCAAAAGCCAACCAAGAGACAGGCACTGGGACAAGTAGCCATAGGGTGAAATTCCTTACTGATTCTCATCCCCATCACCCACTTACGAGCCTCTGTACTTTCTTCTAGCATATTACAATCGTGTATTGACTAACAGTGGGACTGCACTAGAAGCACGCTTACTCCTGGAATAACTCCAGCACAGAAATGACATTTATAACACACTGCCAGCAGCCATCCACATCAGCCCCCTCAATTTTTAGATCACAGTTTACATCAGATAGAGCTTTTTTGTCTCTCACTTTATTCATACTGCCTAAGGAAGAGAGAGAAAAGGGGGGAGAAATGTTCTAAAACACTACTGTATTCAGTCTCTTCAAAAAAATCCACCACCATGAAGCACCATTCTAGATGGGTTTCTCAAGCACCCTGGGAAGACATTAACTCTACCACACCGTTGCAAGCATATGATGTGTATGGAAATGAAAATTCATTTAGATTTCACTTGCTACCCCAGGACATCTTTTGGCTTTCTCCAAAGCTATGGGAGTTAGATGAGTCTAAAATGTCAGTGTCAACACTACGGCACTGGGAACAGGGAGAGCAGTATGTGAATTGCTGTCCTGATATTAGCCAAAGTTTGCAAACAAGACACACCATAGGACATAAACCTACATTCATAGCAAGAACCTGCATCAGGGCAATAACAGAGTTTTCCAAGTGCAGAGCATCTTTCAAGTACTTCTGCGAGCCCTCAAGGCAAACATTAGATCAACTGCTTCAGTGTGCTATATAAATGCTAGGATAATAAAGTAGAAGCCTATGTTTAGGATGAACCTTCCACTCTTACAAGTTGAAAGTATTTTTAGTGTCTTGTCTCTTGAATCAGTTGGTTGTGACAGTGCTGGAAAGCACTGGTTAATTCCCCAGATTCCATTCCAGATTCCATCCCAAAGATCTGAGCCATTTGTCCACTGTCTGTGGCCCTGGATTTGAGTGGTTTAGTATGAATTACCTTAGTTTTTCTATGGCTCCACACATATTAGAAAGTGTTAGGATAAACAAACTACTTTGACAGCTGGTATCCTGTGTTCTACTTGCTGCCGAGCACCTAATACAAATACCAAGTTTTTCCATTTACATCACTGGAATAATCCTGAGAAAATCAATAATGCAGTCAAGGTACAGCCATGCCATTCATATGGAAGCTGTAGTTCAGCTAGAAGTTGAACATGGCATCCCCCAGGCTGTTTTCCAAGGCCAACGAATTTTTAACCATCATTACAGCACTGAATGCATGCCATGCAACACATGTAATATGCCCCATCTAGCCCTCTCTTTTCACTAGAGACAAAAATCTCTCTGAAGCTGAACAAATAACGAACTATACTGCCTTCTGATCTATGTTATGCCACGAATATTAAGCCTCCATCCTCAGAATATATTCAAGCCATGTGTCATCGATAAAACCACCTGTTTTTATAAAGGCTACCCTTCGGCATGCCACCTACCTAGAGAATTTGCCTCAAATGATCCTCAAGTACTGATTATGTGTTTTTCACTGTCCTGTTAGATCAATTCTGGCTGAAAACTACTCTCAGCCAGTCTTTTCATTGTTGATTAAGTTTGCTTTTGTAGCTGAGATACAACAGAGTACTTCTCAGAGTACTTCTACTGACATTGCTCACACCAGAGCCCTGACAAGGCAGGGTGGCTGCTGCTTCAGAAAAGCAATAGGCAAACAGGTAAGAGAAAGCAACAACTCTGCTGTCACTGGTGGAGTTGCTGTTTTCAGCCCTTCAGGCTCCATTGGGGCAGGAGATCTGCAAATCTCTCCATCTCCATTCATCACACAGCTTTGGCCCTGTTTTTCCACAAGCCTTTGCTTTTGAAGCAGCAAAAATCATTTTTGCCTGTGCTGCTGAGCAGCTTGAAACAGCAATATTAATTAGTCCCATAGACCAGATTTAGAAAAAATGGACAAGCTTTCAGATGCTCAAGTGCTTCTTATTTGATTAAGCTATTTTCTGCAAGTAGAACACATTCAAATAACAGAATAGCCTTTAAAATGGGCAACAAATCCAATTAACTGGCAGGATCTGAAAGGATAGGGTGAGGAAGGGGAGATAAGGTAAAGTAATAAATTGTGTAAAACTGAAAAAAAAGCTCTGCATAAAATAAAATGAGATGGATTTTGGGTGTTTCTCAGCATGAAAGGAGTAATGCAGCAACAGGAATAGTTGCTCTACAAGTTACGGCCTGCTCAGTAAAAGCACTGCCTGATATTTGTTTAACAAGTACCAATGGCAAAGTATTGCTGCTCAGTGGGTTCCCAACCAGTCAAATTTAGAGGGGTTTATATCATCAAGGATGGAAGAAGCTGAAGCTGGATCTCAAATTCAGTCATGTCTGACAAACCACTCAAATGTGCTATCACATCCCTGCTGGTAGGTGTGGGCAGCATTGCTAAGGACTTGCTAAAATGAAGCTGTAAAAATAATGCTTCAAATGTTGGTTATGCAAGGTCAGCGTAGGGCAAGCTAGGGTGCAACATGCATAGACACCCTAACTGAAACAAAAACATCTTCACTTTTTTACTGCACATAGTACACAGCTTGCTACTCAAATGTAAAGGTCAAAAGTCAAGACATGATTGATACTCTTCAAGGATGCCACAAAGGAAAAGAGGCCGCGGTCTTAACCACAGCACCACAGGCCCAGCAAGGTTTAATTTTCCTGAGGCTGAGGGTAAGATAACTGTGATGCATCCAGCTGGCAAGGCTGTCAGAGAATTTCCCCAAGGCAGAGTCTGAGCCTACAGACTCCACTGGGCAAGATAAACAGATGTACCAAGAACATAGTGAGATCTCGATGAATACACTAATCACACTTTACACCGTGTCTAGAAACAATCCTACTAAGGTTTGTTGCATGGATGTGATGGCCTAGATACTTGCAAGCAATACAGTAGAAGGCAGCAACATTACTCTTCTAGTTACTGGCAGGATGCCACAGCCCTATGAAATCACTAGGTGCCAGGTATGATAAATGAGCCTAGCTCTTTACTGTTAGGTGTAGCCTCAGTAGGGCAAGGGAGGAAGTACAGTGAAATGGGACAGACTCAGGGGAAATACTAAAGCAAACTTCTCAGCATATCTTCATGTCCTCCTTATGCCAAAATCTCCTTTATCCTTCAGCATCCTTCTCTCTACTGCCAACTACCAGTAGGGATAAAATAATCAGGTTTATCTGATAAATATTATTGGCAGGAACACCTGTTTGGAAATGCACCTTTTCAGCAAGGCTAATTGACTGTTTCTAGGAATGAGTGCTTTTTAAAAGGAAGATTTAAATCTGATGCTAAAACTGAAATTAAAATAATTCATCTTTTATAATCTCTTAGCATGACAGCAGTTAGGAAAACAACATGGTCAGCAGTTGTCTCCATGCTGAAAAATTCATATTTCCTGTTCTCTACTTTGCTTTTTACCTTCTGTGTACCTGATAACTCTGCTCAGGGTTTGCTGAAGACAGAAGATTATTCATCTGAAAGTTGCAAACCCTTAATTAATGCTAATAGACACCCAAGAGGATCCCATCATAATTAGTGTGGCTCTGTTAAAACACTGGAGAAAATGAGACTGCTCTACATATAGGCTGCTGTACCATTAGATTGACAAGCAAACTGCAAAACTACCTAAAAGCAGCACAGGACAGCATCCTGTTCCATTTCCATTTATGTCACTCTACTGATGCTACCATGAGATACAGTGGTGTAAGCACCATAATTCAGTGGTGAATCTGTTTTAGTTAAGGTTCTAATTTAGTTAGACTCTAGGCCCTGAGCAGGGTGTCGTTCCTAAAACGCACCAACCATTCTAGTGTGTCAAATATTAACTCTGGGAATACACTACTGGACTAGAGCAGCATCACCACAAATACAAACTGAGTTGTTCAGAGCCAATGTTGCACTTCCTCTTGTCATTGATTTGCCTTTTGCTCATTAAAAGCAGTGATGAAAATCATTCCGGTTTCCACAGAACAAAATCCAGCCCGCTTATGACATGTGGCTAAAAAGCCACAACTAGTCAGTGTCTATCAGTGCTGCACAGTATCTGTATATAGGCAGAAATGGATTAAATTTTATTTTGTGATGCAAGCACTGTGTAGAGTAGTATTTCCTAACAACTCAATGGGCTCCCCCTTCAGTTCCACTGCTCAGGGAATAGTCAAATCAGCACACTGAAGAGGCCTGCCTGGACATTATACACCCATGAGTGAGTTAGATGTGCTCATATTTTGCAGGGAATTCGGAACACCAGGAAAAAGGCTATTCAGCATCCCAAGAGAGCCAGCACATTCAGAAAGATTAAACACAGCAATGATAGACAGCTCCAATAAGTATTTTTAAACGGCATGTTGCCATATGAATGTTGAAGTGCAGATTTTATTAACTAACTTTTAGTTAATTTCCTGTCCAGTGGGATTCAACAATCAACAAACTTCTCTCTTCACAAGAGTTAAAATGCTGCAGTGAAAAATCTTAGGTAAGCATATTCCCACTGTGTCTTTTAACAGTGTCAAACAGCTTGAGGGAGAAAAATAAACAGGAAAAAAAAAAATAAAGCAGACTCTTGAAGTTGTGTCAACCTTTGACACTGTTCCTCTTTAAATACTATGGCTGAAATCCTCACCCTCATGGGAGCAAAACGAAAGCTCTGCAGGGACTCCTGGAGCCCAGACTCCACTTACACTCCGTAGTACTTCTACTGCACTACCCCATCCTTCCCGCTTTTCTTGCTTTCTCAGCCTGCCTCTGCCCTCCCTTTTAGCTCATGCATTAGTGTAACAAATTCCAAATTAAAAATTAAAGACCCTAAATCCATAACAAACCTCAGAGCTAAAAAACTGTGTCCAAGCCTCATTGTTCATTCTTCTACCTTGCTTCATTTCCCCTGGGTTCTTGCTTTTGTGGTTTCTAGCTCTCCATGTGAGGGATCATTTATGCCAAAAGGGAAAATTATTAGGAACAGTACACCTGCCCTGGGAAGTACACTTTGGGAAGAGGTGAAGAACTAGATAACCTGTAAGCAAGTGCCCAAATGCAGTGCAGGACTTAGGAGGCAGCTGAGCTTTACCTGGTCTATGGGCAGAAGTTCAGTTTCAAAGGAAGAAATGCTGCAGTTGTCTCATTCTCAGCCCTGCAGTAAAGATCTGCTTTCAGATAAAACAGCAGTTATGGGGTCTTTCAGTTAAGGGGTCTTTCTTACTGGGCAAAGATAAACCTCCCATTTTTCTTACCAGAAGAACGCAGTGGTTCAGCATTTGGAAGACTTTACATCTACGTTCAGTTCTGTGTTTGAGCTGATCCTTCCCTAACTCATTATGACAAGTAACAAAGAGCAATTCAGGACTGTTACTTGACTCCACGTGATATAACAGAAGAAACAAAAGGGCCTGAGCTTGAGAGAAAGAGAACATTTCTAAGTGCTTTTTTAAGTCCAGACACCAAAGACAATCTGAGGCAATTTGGCTACTGTTACCCACTTCAGAATCAGAGTCAATTCTTTCCCTAGTACGTATGTATCTACCTAAGTATATATAGCATAGGTTATAGAAAAAATATATATACGTTAAATTATTCACATGTTCTTAAATAAAAATAAGACCCTACAATAATAAGCAGACCCAAGCACCAAACTTGTAAGTTTTTTTATTACCAACAGTGAGGAGAAATATTTTTCTAAGAAATGAAAGTCACAAAGGGTCACAAAGGGTGTGCCTGTCTCATTTTTATTTCTCTTCAGTTACATACACTGCACAGCATGTGGTGGTTATCTGAGAGTGAGATTCTTCAAGTCCTGAACACCACAATGATGAGTTTGAAGGACCAATGCTACAAACAGCATGGCTTCAATTCATCTTTGTTTTACTAATGCCTTGTGTCTATTTTTACAGCCTATTTGAGCATTCCTTGCTCTACAATAGTGACACAGTTTTAATTTACAGCAGTCAGGCTCCTAGGAACATAGCTCCCCAGCAACCAGCATTTTGACCTCTGCTCTTTTGGATGCTTGTAACCTCTTAGAAACTAAAATATAACTCCCCCCCCAAACTCAAAAGGACGTTTGTCTGCAGAAGGAAAAATGTCTTTGGCTGCTCTCTCTCCCCTTGTCTTCTAACACATCTAAAAGAGATGCTGTCCTCTCTGGGTGTATCTACATTATTGTTTTAGCTCACACAGCAAATCTCCCAATCATTTTCACTTGTCAGACTTTGGGACACATCACACTGTTGGAGATTATGAATCAGATTCTTTTTTTACCTTGCAATTTAATTGGAAGATGTGCCCTAAGAGTGCATTCAGTGTTTTTCAACCACTAATGGACATGAAGCTCCCTGGAACCAAACTAGAGTTAGTCCACAATAAAATCACCAAAATTATATGGTGTGAGCATCAGTCCTCAGCACTGTCTGGTCCTCTCCTTTTGAAGTGTGCTACTTGATAATGTAGACACAGCCTCTGAAACTAGTCTCTAACTTTCTGTATGGCTTCCTTGGGTAGGGTCTGCTGAGCCACTGCTGGGCAGCAACCCCAGTGCTCTATCCAGGTCCAGCACGCAAAGCTGCCAGCATGTGGAAAGACTGAATGGCCCCTTCCCTCCACCTTCCTTCACACTCTATTCCTGGTTAATCTGCCTCTCAAATCATAGCCCTTAAATATGACTTAACAGAAAGAGAGATTGCTGGAGTTCTCATCCTTGGAAATATTCAAAAGTCATCTGAACACAATCTTGCCAACAGGCTCTAGATGGCCCTGCTTGAGCAGGGAGGATAGGACAAGATGACCTCTGGAGGTCCATTCTAACCTCAACCATTCTGTGATCCTCTGATATCCATTCTTTCCAACTGTATCATAAAATCTGAAATACATAGCTCACACAGCACCAGGGGACAAGATGGAAAAGTTTGAGGCAACCAGGGCTGGCAGAGAAACTTACCATAACCGTAACAAAATGATGCTTCTAATCCTAGGAGTAACACTAGGCTTGCTGTTCTACAGCTGAAAACATTTGCCTTCAAGTGGAACATCTCCCAAGTCATAGAAATGCCATTTCCATGGAGACATGGAGTCCAGGGATCCCTCTAGTAGAAAATCAAGTATTGCAGCCACTGGCAAGCAGGGTGACCCCTGCCTAGAGCTGGGAAGAAGCCTCTGCCAGCTCATGCTTCAGCTACTGTGCTGCCTGGGGGGAAGCCAGGAGGGACAGTTGCACTTACCTTCCCCATTGCTAATTCTACCAAAAGTGTGTCAGGAAACAGTACTGTAAAAGTGTATGCACAGCAGGGTACTGAAGGGAAAGTGCAGATTAATTAGATCACAGACTAAAAAGAATGGTGATCCATTTATTCAGGGTCAGCATTTTTGAGGAAGGGAAAACAAACCAGTTTTGTTTACAGTTCAGAAGAATGCAATGTAAAACTTATTTGAGGTTTGAGGCAAAATATCTTCTAAATTCACAATAGGATTTTCACTGAAGTTAAATATATTTTTTAAAGACAAAAAGAAAACGCAGGCTTAAACACTGCAGAAACCCCCTAATTTTGACTATGTACAGTAACAAGTGCTGGACTGGTAATATCCTCTAGCCAACTCTTTTTGTCAGAATTCATCATAAAAAGAGTTTTAGATGGCCTCCCTGCAGCTTTACAAAGTCTTCAACAGAAACTGCCTTTTGTGAACTGTGTAACCCATAAGACAGCAAAGCACTGCTGAAAGAGCCTGACTTATCAGTCACACACTGATATTTGGATATCACAAGACAGAACTCTCCAATGACTCAAAAGTAATACAGGGGAAATAAAGGTTATTTAAATATATGGAGAAACAGCAGAAGTGGTATCTGAACTATGTGTTACAAAAAAAGAAACAACTGAGAAATAAAGCACATCTTACCACATGCTTTCATGTGATGACTTTTACCTCCAACCATAAAGTTTAAAGTTTTGGTTAGGTTTATTGCATGTAGTCAAGAACCTTCAGTTGGATTTTCAAGTGTATCATGATATTGCCAAGGCCTTCAAGAGTGTTTTATTTACTAATTAAGTGGATACTGGTAGGCTGAGTGCCAGTCTGTGCCATTACACAATTACATTAAAAAGTCTGGATGATGTAGAACTTGCATCACCCATTTGGGATTTTAACAGGCCATTTCACTTTCTTTGCTAGTGTTGGGTTATTACAGTAGGTGCTGTCATTAGCGTTCAGTCAGCCAGAGCTGAATTTGCAGCCTGTTCCACACAAGCATGTGCTGTTGAGTATTAATTAGGGAAGTGCTGAGTGCACCATGTGACCCATTTTCCTCTGCTCTGCAATTACCATCTTTACAAAAGTGTCTTCTGAGGACCTGAACAGAAGTTAATCTTCTGGGGGAAAAGAATAAAAGAAACAATCAGGAAAACATTTCAAATAGGATTTAAGATAACACTGCCTAAACCTGAAGGATATCTTGTCTATGCAATCGCTTTCAGAATACCAGCAAAATACCACGTCTTTTGTTTCTGGAATAAAAATTCCATCAGAATACATTGCCTTTCATGTTTGCATCTTTCTTCCTACATTTTGGAAGCCACAAAATCTGACCCAGCATGTCTGCATGCCTTATTATAGCATGACATTACCCTTGTGGCTGTAATTTGAAAGAGAAAACTTGTCATTCCCAGTCAGATACCCACTGCACACATAACATTTGGTCTGTCAATTGTTCAAAGACCTACTGACAGCCAACTATCTGAAGCTTCTCCAGAAGAAACTTTCCTTCCACTGTGCATGTGCTGCCTTGATTTGAGGAGAAGAGAAGTAGCCTTCAGATGACTTCCAGTGATGTGCTTTTCCCATCTCACTAAAGGGCAGACTCACTAAGTTCACAGCCCACTTTCCTTCTGCATTTGGTATCTCTCACGTGGCTGGGACAGACCTAGCTGTTAGGACACTGCAGGCCTACAGACTCCATTTGCACTTTGTCTGGTTGGAATTGAACCTACCTACAACCAGATTTCTCCTAACAAGCTCTTCTGTGAAACTGCCTTTTAAAGGTAATTTTCCATCAATGATGAGGGAAAATGGTGAGGATCAGCTCAAGTAAGCATTACAATTTGGCATCTGTTCAAATAAGATCAAATATTTTGAGATTTGATTCTTGTTGAAGTCTCTATCAACTCCTGAAATTACTGGCAGTTGCTTAATGCCTTCTGGCACTCTCCTTTCAGCCACTAGCATACAATATCCTTGGGGTTTTCATGAGAATTGCTTCTTTCTAGTACACTCCCAGGACTACTATCTTTTACCCAAATGAGGAATACTGTGTGATGAACTTCTTCCTCAGATTCAGCTGAAATCATTAAGCAATAGTTGAACATAAACCCAATGCTTAAATCCGAAAGTTAAATAATCTAGCCCAAGATTTCTGTAACAGTTTGGTGCAAATTAGGTTGGCTCCTGGTTTTATAAAAGCTGGCTGAATTCCTAGATTTTGCAGACACCTGTTAGCAGCCCTTAGCCACATCTTTGGATTTTACTTCTAATACAATGGCACTACTCCAAAAAAAATTTCTCCAGCAGGTAACACAGATGGGCAATCAGCACCTACCAACCAGATCAGTGTGAATACTGTGTGCGATAACAGCTAGAATGAGGATTCACTGTGTTTATCTGACATGCTATTCTAGCTGACATATCAATTTAGGTAATCTGACATTCAGCTAACATTTCCTGCACAAGAGCTGTTTACAGCAGGGATACTCAAATGGCAGAAAGCCTGTCCAGAAGAGCCAGGTGGCAAGTGAGTGTCATGTAATCATAGAGTGGTTTGGGTTGGAAGCGACCTTTAAAGATCACCCAGTCTAACCCCTTGCCATGAGGGGGTCACTTAGATGTTACAGAGGTAGCACAATGTTCCCCAAATTCCTGTAGAAAACTTGTATTTGTCACTGCTCCCCTGCTCTCTGGGGAGTAGCTGCAGTTAGTTCCCACAATCCCAGCCATGAAAGCAGCATCAGCATGGACAGACCTAGAACAATCATGATGCCTCTCAGACCCAGCAGAATTAAGCAGAGGACTTAAAGTCAATTGTCTTGGGATTAGAAAAAGTATGGAGCAGCCTTGGTGAACAGCCACACAGTGAAGTGTAGGTCCCCTATTCCTTGAGAAGATCTTGTTGATGTCTAGTGATATGCAGGAACAAGATCTCAAAACCTGGTATTCCACCTGTGTAAAATTCTTCTTCAACCTCAAATTGTTTTACGGATGTCCATTAAGCCTCACCCTCCCTCCTCTGATGTTTGCTGTATGCCCATTTTGCAGATGCCCCAGATGAGACATCTACAGGCAACTGCTAGCTGGAGAACACTGCATAAGAGGAAGAATCCTGATTACAAATCACTCTGGTCACTGATACTCATTTTTCTAGAAAACCTTAAACTTGAGCCATACAGAGGTCAGAAACATAAGTTAACAGACTCATTATTACTTCTACGCATAGCACCCAAGAAAAGCAACAGGAAAAAAATCTGGCATTCCTTTCCCACTGTCTACGCACCCTGGAAGCTGACAGAAACCTCTTACTGAGCTTAATGGAATCAATACCATTTGCATTATCAATTATGATTGTCAAAGCTGTGTTGTCATTAATTACAGGAGATTTTTGTGATGTTCAGTTGTGTGCCTAAGAAGAGGGACTTTTACAGATCATTCTGTTTAAGTCTGATACAATGATACTCTAGGGTCTCTTACATACTCCAGGTGTTACTAAAATGCAGGTAATGACTGAATAATACATTACCTAGATTGGGAGTAGGAAAGCTATAGCTGTGAAGCAGCTCTCATACCAACACTGTATCATATGATTGGCCATGAGTCTATTGATGGTATTGAGGTTACTCAGTAATAAAAGTCCCTTGCTATGACCAGCCTGAACTGATGTCATCAAGTCTTCAGCAAAGCTGTAGGATGATGTCTGATGTGTTGCAATGGCTTTGATGGTCTTTAGCAATAATATTCATTCCCCTCCAGGCAGATGTTTGTAGATCCGTTCAATGAATATCTCTTTAAGGCAATTTGCTAGTAGCCTGATTTCCACAAACTGCAGCAAACAAGAAAGGCATCATATAAGAAAGACTTTGAATATTCGAGATGTCTCTTTGAACCTCAGCAATGACTACTGAAACACATGGAGTTCTTCAAAATCCATACTTCACCTTCTCTGGGCTTTCCTGTTACCCCTCTCCCTTTAAAACACTTTCCTTTTCTTTTGGAGAAATACTCTATTAGCTTAATTTACAGAGATTTCAGGCACCGACAGTTATTGCTGACCTGGAATTTTAGATGTTAGGCCCTACATTGTTATGATGATTCATAAAAGTATAGCTGAAGACAGTCTACCAAGCCTTCTATCCATCTCACCACTACTACAGCAGTGTTCCTACTAATAACTTAACTCATGATTTCCGTAATCCATTGATGAACTGTCCCATAAGGACTCAGAAAGATACCTAAGTGCAGCATTTAAAATCTATACACATATATATTAGTATCACATAATACATATGCTGCAAATTGTGAGATTTACCAACCAGTAATCAGTCTAGGTACCAAACAGTCTAGATACTGCATTCCCTGGTTTGGGTGCTAAGGGTTTTAAGAGAAGGCTTTTTTCCAGTATGAAAAATATCTGTGGCAGTTAGACTGAAATTTTCTGAAGAAATGTACCTGAATAGAAAAATGAGCTTGAAATCCCAGCCGGTGCCTCAACTCAAGCTACATCATAACACCATCAGTGAAGTAAAGCAAGGATGTGCAGTGGCTGAAGGGGACATTTCTAAAGGACATTAGCAAAGCTGATATTCAAATGGAATGGTCCTTACTCCCATGACAACCACATTTTTTCTCTTTTGAAGAAAGGAAGTTATCACCCTGAATGTTCTGCCTAGAAAAAATTCTTCTAACATCATCCAAGGGGCATAAAAGCTAATGGAAAGATTCTTCTACCAGTCAATTGGGTTTCTAATTTATAGATTTTTTCCAACATACATTAATTTGTTTATGAAAGACAGTGCTCACAGCTTTGTACGGGTTATTTCCAGGTTTCAACCTATCAGAAATAACAAGTTAAAAAGAAACATCTTCATCACCCACCATTCTCATATTTTAAACAAAAACCTACCTGTGCATGTGGTTAAAATACTATCCATCCATGGATAGGGTATGCCCTATTTTGTAGAATAACTTGTCTCAGTGACAACAGCTGAGACCAAAAAATGAAATGTTCCAGGAAA
The DNA here is from genome assembly GCA_025447955.1 of Psilopsiagon aurifrons. Lineage (NCBI taxonomy): Eukaryota > Metazoa > Chordata > Aves > Psittaciformes > Psittacidae > Psilopsiagon > Psilopsiagon aurifrons. The sequence continues at coordinate 27,762 of JAOEHY010040119.1, read as the reverse complement.
AAGGCATTTCCATCAACGCTCTTCTGTTTAAAATGAATAAATAAATAAATAAATAAATGTGCCATTGCTCTTATTCTTTCCCTCTCTCTTGCTCCCTCTCATCTGGTTGCTAATTTGGGTTTCCCAGCAGCCCTTCAACAGAGAAAGCCAAAACCAGGGGGTAGATCCTCAGGCATTGAATGTTGTTACGCGCTCTGCTGAAGTCACTGAAGCTGTGACAATTTACACCAACTAAAGATCTGCCTGCAGTCAATTGTTGTCCTTCCCTCTCCTCCAGCATGCCTCCAAAGTCTTATGTATCTTGTACGGTAATTCACTCCATATTATTAGGAATACAAGAGAACAGGAGGGGACTTCCCTAGATTAAATGCTTTCTGTCCAAGGCTTGCATAAAAACACACAAAATTGCGAGCAATCAGAATGTGCTACATGAAAATGATGATGGAAAACACCAGTGAACAAACTGGGGTTTTGCCAACAAAGCCTGTCTCTAAGGGATATATTATTGTAGGTTTTCTTAGAGAATAAAAACAAAATACTGGTTGCTGCTTTTATTATCATTATTATTATTAATTTTAATAAACATTGTCTTACTTTCTTGTATTCTGCTTTTTCTCTTCTCTCCATAAATTCTTCCCCTCCCTCTACATCTCCATATGTTTAAATGGAAGATGGCACATTAGCAACCATGCCAAGTACAACTGAAGAAGTATGCAGGTGCACAGTGTAGGCTATCGGATGAATGAGAGGAATGCCCCATTTTTTCTTTGTGGATCATCTGGTTAGTGCTGAAACAGAGCTGATGCTCTGTATCAGAAGTCCCTCTCAGGCAAAGCAGGTGATAAAGTCACCAGTCAGTGTGGCAAACCACAGTGCACTCAGCCACCCATGGGCACACCAGCTGAGCTGCCTGCACTGCTACAGCATAGGTCCCATAGGAATTGCAAGGCAGAGACAGTACTGTGCAAATACGGCTACCTGCTTGCAGGGTTGGGCCAGCATCAAGTGGGACCTAACCCAAACCAGCCACTGTCTTGTAAATAGTGGGGTCAGAATAATTCCCCAAGCTATGGTAATGTGTTGTCTGCATGCTGGGGTGAGATAACGGCAAACTCCATTTGACTCACTGTCTGCAACTGCATCTTCCAAAAAAGGACGGACGGACGGATGGACGGAAGGAAGGAAGGAAGGAAGGAAGGAAGGAAGGAAGGAAGGGGAAAAGGGAAAGGGAAAGGGAAAGAAAGGAAAGGGAAAGGGAAAGGGACACTCTCCCTAGCAGAGTTCATCCCACCTATTTCAGGATGGGCTGGCTTACTCTTCAGAGGTACTGTTCTTTCTCCACTGTCTCTAGAGGACATCTTAGGTACTTTTAGACAGCTAAGAAAAATGAAATTATTTACACTCAGGTGCCAAAACCAGCTCCTTCCAATTTTGCAATTTGACAGATAGAAATTTTTGGTTACTATCTGTTATTAGAAGAACATTATATTTCTACAAAGAAAGCTTTGTATTCCAGTTCATGAAGTACAGAAAACCTGTCGGAGGGGGGGGGTGAAGCAGGAATTGCCATTCTAATGTACAAGGATATTTACATAACCAGGGCAAACCCCTGCATTTGAAAAATGCCCTAAATACATATTTTATGAGGGAGTGCAATGACTCCAAAGAGGTCAGTAATATGCATTTTAAGTATAATTAACTACATATTTACACAACCAAGACAATAATCCCTACTAAGGATTTTTATATTTTCCACATTGCCACATTACAAAACTGAACTGTTATTAATCCATACAACCCCACATTAACTTCTAGATACTGCACGTCCTTAGAGCATTGCAGCACTTCAGTGTAACAAGCATACACTAGAGCCTAGAAATTTCCTCATGGGGAAATGAGGGGTTCCCTCTCTGGGTTTTGCTCAATTATAAGTTGTCTTCCAAGAGATCTCCTGGAACCGCAGTTTCTCTGCTGCAAGAAGTATCCTGCTCGAGCCACTGCTGAGCTGCTCCAAGGATGGGATTAGCGCTTCCTAAAAACCCCAATTCAGAACAGCATTTCTGAATTAATTGTGCCTACGTAGGCACATGTCTGCTCTGCACGGTCATTCCTGAGCGCAAATGCACACATGGCAGGGAATCCCCTTTCTTCCTCTGGCAGGAAAACCCAGTCTCCTCAGGGGCTCACAGAGAGCATGCTGGAATTTGGTGCTTTGGGTGTGACAAGGCAGGGGGAGATGCAGAAAGGGTCTGTGCTGACATCACCAACAACCTCTCCTAAACAACTTAATGTAGTGAACAGATGAATGATATGAAAAGAAAGCTTGATCTCCCTCCTCTGTACCTTGTGAAATTTCCCCATCAGAAATGGAGACGTTTCTAACAGTATTTTTACCTACTTTTTTTCCTTGCCTTCCTTTCTCCCAGGCTCAATCCCAATGACAGAGGTATCAATGAGTTTCAGCAAATGGGAGAGGCTATATGGTGTTTTCTTTTGGTAATTCACCATCTACAATCAGCGCAACTACTTCAGTGTATCTGAGGGCACAACAATTTTTTTAAAAATAGACTAAAAATAATAAATTATGAAACATTTTAAAAATTAATGCATGCCCCACTTTAAGCAGCTGTCAAATTCATCTGCTTCTCCTCCCCACAGGAGAACACCTCTTTCCAAAGTGTCAAAACCCTGAAGGCAGCCAAATACAGAGCTTTGGCCGGTGTGGAAGGACAAACATTGATCATTAAAAGTACTGTCTGCCTTTAAATTCACGTTGCCCCTTTTCTCCACCACTTCCAGCACTACCTCATCAGCAGAACCTGAATTCCCTCCAACAGCACGCCCAGCAGCGCACCTGCCATCTGGTACATGTGCTTCATCCTCCCCCTTACCCGCTGTGGAAGTAGAAAGCTGTGCGTGCAGTCAAGTCCTTTGGTACTGTTTTTCTGGGAGGGGGATTATTCACATTTTCATATTTTCAGTTTCTACATGAAGACAGTCCTCATGGGGAAACCCTTACATTAGACTGCAAGTGGATAAAGCTTAGATGGGCAAGTGGAGGAGTCACAGGTTGGAGGAATAAGCCCAGACAACTAGTTGTGAGATTGCTCTTGGGAACAGTCAACAGCATTGTATCAGTCAAGTCTGTGATGTTTTTACAGCACCTCTGTTTGCTGACTGAACTTTAAGCATTTATTCTGCCTCAGCTGCCTTCTCCTGCTCTTGTTCTCAGGCTCCTCACAATACTTCTCTGAGGCTCTGACCTCACTTCTAAGAAATTGAGGAAAACTTCTAGAAAAAAAAAAAAAAATCCAGCTCTGACACATCCATCTTGTTCTTGTTCCCTTTATGCTCCTTCACACATTCTGCTATTGTATCAGGTCCAGTTCAACAAGCACTATCTCCATTGATAGCAGCTTTAATCAGCTGGGAATCCAGTATCAAAAAAAAGACCAAATATGGTCAGAGAAATCATCTCAATGGTATTGCCTCTTCAGCACCTCCAGCCACTGCCAGGGTATAGGAGGACACTAGGGACACCAAACAAATTCAAATTCCATGCCCAAAAGAACTATCACATGATAATAAATAGCATCACAGGCCACTGGACCATGAAGAAGAGAACACTGCTGAGACTACTGATAGATTTTAAACAGGTTTGCCTCCTTTTCTTTTCCCTCCTGGAAAAACAAGGAGTCTGGCTGTCAGCATAATCTATGCTACCTGACAGTCAAACATTTTCATAAACAGTTGTGGTAATTTCTTACTCAAATTAAGAAAATGATAGTATTCACACACAAAACCACACGCATGCACACACATCATTTGAAGAAGGCTCCAAAGTAAAGCTATCTTTGACCATTGCATGCAGACATGAAAGCTGTTGCATAGTCTCCTTACAAATTTTTCTCTCTGCCACAGACCCAATGGCCTGAGCACAACCAATATACAGACATCAGAATGGAGTCAGCACAGAAAATAACAAGCCTCAGTGGGGTCATCAAGGGAAGAAATCAATCAAGAAAGTTAGGCAACCAACACAAGTAGACTGAGAAAGCAGTTGTGTTTTAAATGGCATACATTTCTTAGGCCATAAAGCTGACACTGGGACTGTACACTTGCATTCCAACACGACACATTTATTGAAGAAGTAGAAAGCTAATGTTGACCTCTTAACAATTGCTGTCCATTGTAAATCACTGCAAGACCTCCCTTGAAGCATATTGCCTCCATTTATCTCACAGGCATCAAGGAACCCTCTTCCCTCCTTAACTGGTTGTTTGCCCATTAAATCAAAACACTGCCTTGTGGAAAGAGGACTGGTTCACAAAAGCCGGAGTGGAAGACAGACCACTCCAATATAAGGTTCAAAATGGGCTTGGAGGATATACATGACTTGATCCCAATTTGCCATGGTTTTGTTGCAAAGATTTGACTTTGGTTTATTTTCCCTTCCGGAAAAAAATGGTGCTCCTATGGTTTGTCAGTGCCCCAGGAAAGAAAGTACTATAGAAACCAGCAGCTCTTCAGGATCGGGTACATGCACTGATTTGCTACTCTTTGAGATGAATGAAGATTAACAGTTTCTGGTGAGTTGCTCAGATACAATTTTTCCTGCAGAGTTAATACAGGACTAAAATGGCAGAATTTAACGCTATAATTATAATTTTCAAAAATATGGCTTATGCTGAAAAATTGCAAGAGTGCCTTTTTTTCTTTTCTTTTTTTTTTTTTTTTTTACCAAAAAGCATCCTTTGTAATTCCTTTATTATTCAGCAGAAGATGAACTGATAAACAATTACCATGGCAAATAGGAAGAAAAGTTTGTAGATGAGATATTTCTATTACTTTCCCATCATCTGGACTCTGAGGACTTGGTCAGATGTGTTCTCTGCTAAACTTATTCCTTCTGTGGTCAGCATTCTTTTCTCCTACTGACAATGAGCAAAAGTGTCCCATTTGGTCACACAGTAGGAAAGAGCAATAGCAAAAAAGCAGCAGTAAGGTTTCTGTGGAAAAACACAGCATTCACGATTTGTACTTCACCCATGCAGGAGAGGGTACAGCTCTACAGTGTCACCCTAGCTCATCCAAGGAGAAGAAGTCAAGAGCTGTGGTATACGCATAAAGTCTGAGGGCCTCGAGTCAAGGCATATGCTTCAGCATCTGCCTGTGCCGAGGTGCTATGGCCAGACTGAGAGATGAAGCAGCCGCCCAAGACAGAGTGCACTGGTGCAGGGGAGGGGTACCCACAGATGTGGTCTTGATTTACTCACAGACTGCATATAAGCCAGATAGTTTTATGCTCTGTTATTAATGTTAACCACAAAACTAGAAGGGTTCTGCACAGATAGTAAAGACAGCGGTGTGAAATCCAGGAGGGCCAAGCCACTACAGAAATGTGAAGCTGTAGAAAAAGTTAATACATTTTAGAGGAAACAGGCTTACTGTTTCCAAGGGACCTGGGGATCTCCATGTGTATAGCTCACACGCCTGGCCAAAGCAGGCTTTGGACAGACTTCAAGTGAAATCTGCAACTATCTCTGTTTCCACTGCCAGAAGTTTAATGGTGCTGTGCAGCAAAGTGCTTGCCGTTGAATGACAGAGGGGTGGAAAACTAGATCAGATACATGCATGTCTCTGGGAAAATGCACTGAAAATCAGGAAAGCCTCCCATCATTTTGATAAAGCAATCCTCCTTTCGAAAACCAGTTTCAAATCTCTTCTATCCATAGTGGACAGGCAACAAGCTGGGCTCTCAGACCTGTCATACATAGCACAGTGCTACCACGCCATGAAAACAGAATTTCCTGTAAAATCCAGACCTTCTCACAGAATGAGTTTTAAAACCAATCAAGGAAGAAAGCTGTTTCTACCCCTTGAAATGATTTAGGAAAGTGAGAACTTTAAAGGAGTAAGTTGATAATATTTATGTTCTCATGGGTCAGCGCTATTATCCTCAAGAAGGCCCACTAAGTCTGAAGCCTAAAGTGAATTACCTGTGCTAGGCCCTGCTTGCTTCATATCCTAACCCAAGCCCTCAGCTTTTTCAGTTTCCAACTCCTCTCACACCAAGAAAGTATTCTGTCGCAACAACTATGAAGGTACTTGCGGAAAGGGAAGAAGAAATGAAGAGACCTGGTCAGAGGTGTCCAAAGTCAAGGCAGACCCATATTTGCCTGCTCACACTTTGTGCCCTGGTTACTCTTTTTATGGACGCTCTCCAATGCTGTGCGTATTTGGCCTTCATTTTTAAGACTAACACTTCTATGTTCCATTGGATCTATTTGTCTGAAAAATTAATTACAAGTTTAGGTGCACATGGAAACAGAATGGATCTTCAGAAACTACATTACCAAGAAAAGAAATAAACAATCTAACATTTAATCTTAACAAATGAAAAATAAAATGAAAGCAGGAAAGAAGGCTATGCTTTTGAGATATTAAAAAGTGAGAAAAGCAATGATTAAAAAAGAAGTTATAACTAATTTTCCTATTATTTATGCAATACAGACGAATAAAAAGTTGTTTAAAAAAGGTCTTTTAAATCGCTTACAATGAACACAGCTAAAACATCTATTTTTATCTTTCTGGTTTCAGAGAAAAGTTGTTTTTCTGACCAAAACAATTACGCTTCTAATGGGGAATAAAGGGAATTGGCTACCTACAGATACACAAACCAGTGATGCTGGAGTCACTACACAGCATTCTGCTACTTAAATTGGTTTCATCTGTGAATTTTATTTCTCCACAAAATGTATGTACTTTTTTTATTAGAGGCTCTCCATTGCCCAATGGAGTTAATACTTAGCTTTACAAGCAGAAAGCTTTCTGTTTTAAGGAAAAAAAAAAAGACACTACAAAAAGTAAAATAGTGGATACAATTTACAGCTATAAAAAAAAAACCAAACAAACCCACACAGAAAAAAGTAATATAAAAACCTGGATTAAACACTGACTTTGCTGTTGCTGCCAATGGGAAATGCTGTTGCATGCAATTATTATCTGTGCTATGTTGAAAACCCACCAGTATCAGCTGTTGCCAGAAACAAGGAAGCAGATCACACGCACGACTCACTGTCACACTTCTTATATCTCTAGAAGATTTTATTCCACTGGCATGATATTGAAAACTTCTTACACAGTGTCTATCCAGGAGGACTGCATTTGAATTATCCCTCAGAAGGCTGTCTGGAAGTTGGGTGTCTCGGTAGTTTTGCTTGCTTTCTTAACATTGCATTATTGCTCAAGGCTGCACAGATCTCTTTGTAATAACTGAAAGGAACTAAACTGAGGAAACATTATCTTTTAGAAAAGTAAAACCAAATCAAGATTTGGATTCAGGATGGCTTAGCAGAATGAATACTTACTGATGGTCTTCACATCTTCCGAGGCTGCATTTTATTGACTTCCCCAACATTTTTCTGTTGCTTTTTCATTAGTAAAAAAACTCATTCTAGGTATAAACCCAGGGCACTGCTGAAGCACATATTCCTGTAGTATCCATTCTCACCAGTGTAATAGCATATGAAGAAGAAATGGTGAATGAGTAGAGGAGAGGGACAGTACGGAGACACCAAATTTTCAAAGGCTTCTAAAGGGAAGTAAGCTCTCACAGTGAGATTGTCAAAGAACTGATCACACAGCTTTACTCTTATTCCTGTGTCAGAGACAAGTTTCAATTACTCCTCAAGCAGCAAGGGTGTAGCAGAAGCAATAAGAAGGTAGTGAGGTAGGACCAACTGCCCTGGAGTCAGCTTTGTCTTGGCTTTCACAGATCTGCAGAAGGACTTACTCTTTTTATACTGAACAGGTTCCCCAAATGAAAATAAGACTTTCCAATAGGTCTTAATAATTCATAGGCTTGAGCAATTCTGTCCTGGTAGGACTCTGAGAGGAGCAGAAAGCAGTGGGTGGCAACCAAGAACAGAGTTAGCCACGGTAATCATAAGGACGTGTCAAAGGTCTCAGCTTTTTCATGTGGTGAGAGCATAACCTTAAGTTTGCAAAAAATATGTTCCTGTTCCTCACAATTGTAAAGGAAATAATTACAAGTAAGACAAAGAATAATTGTCTGCCTCCACCTGTAGGAAGCCTGCAAAAAATTGTTATACAAGGTGTAAGAAGTCCCTTCTCATATTAACCTCAATCACAGCATGTGTATAGCAAGGAAGCTGGTCCATAAAAGTGCCATGTGAGATACATGGAAGGTTCCCAATGCCTTAATTAACCTGTGACTTTAGACAGCAGTTTAAATGTGGCTTCTCCAGCTCAGCTTACAATGTTTCGGCATGAATCTACTGTGGTAGATTGCTGTAACACCAGTAAACCAGAAGACTTAAGTTTCTGAGCTGTCAATTTGGTAATCTGTATTAAAACTAAATTCACTTAAAAATTAATTTGAAAACAAACAGCTCACATAACACTAACTTTGATATGTTACAGCTTTTTAGAAAAGACAAAACAAAACCGTACTGTGCACAGTTGGAGGTTCTACAGGATCCTAAAACAGGATCCCACGGTGCCTTTTAAAGCAAATTGTTAAATCAGGACTATGCATGTCACTACAGAGCTGTCAGATGATACGGTTCCCAAGTTTCAACATTCTCTCTCTCTTTTGCACACAAGTATGTACACAAATACTCCCACAGATTCAACAGAGCTCCTGCATACACCTCTGCCAATCCCTTGACTACGTATGTATGACTTCTACTAGAATTGGCACAAGTACAGTGAGAAAAATAACGTATTACTGTCTGTGTCATAATCCATACAGTGGTGCTTTCTACCACTGCCATTTGTTGTTTATGAAAAATTCAGTTTATGCAAAACAATTGGGAATATTGAAAAACGAGAGGGGAGAGAACATCAGGAACAAATATTTTTTTTTATGACCCTTTGGAAGAATAACATTTAGAATAAAGAACAACACCACCCTCCATTCTGAACTCAAATGAGTCCATTTAGGCATTTAAAATAATAGCCTACAGTTAGTTACTAATGCAATTTACTAATTAAACTATCATAAGCTTAGACTAGGAAAAAAAACCAGAAAAGAAACACAACACAAACACAAGGGTGTAGGAAAAGAAAAACACACCACAAAAGAAGACTGGGGAAGGGCTGGGGTGCAGGCAAGCCAAGCTCCTCAAATGAAATCCCCTCACCATTCAGCAGCCTCTCACCACCTTCATGGCCCTGATTTCTCTCTGAGGTTCTCTACCAGGTTTTGCTCTCTACTCACTCTGTGAGATCAGAAAAATTTCCATTTTCTGCCAATAAGGGAAACCGATCACCAAATTCAGGGTCTTGTCTGATATGCTGTCTTTGATTCAGCACAAAGCATTGTGGTTATGTTTTAAAGCAAGAATAAGAGTCATCCAAGGTATTTTTAGCCTTCTAGAAGGATGTAAAGTGTCTTTCAACACATCAGGTCAGAGGAAGGCTTGTCTTGCTAATGAGATGCTGCATAAGAGTACCCATGACCTAAGTCCCTTTGTCCCCCAACCTATGGGGATCACTGTTAACCAGTAAGGCAAAAAAACCCTTTCTCCCAGTCTTGAGAGATGTCATTTTTAATACTTTAGGGAAATAGTTAAGAGATTATGGTACACATGTCCCAAAAGACACTGCCACATGAGGCCCTGTAATGATGTAAAACATAAAATAATTTTTAAAACTTAGACATCTTTCTCTCAAAGGACAAATGTCCATATGGGTAAAACAGTGCTCTAAATATTGTGGGGAGCAGAACGACAAAAGAAAGGGAGATAAGGAAAATGGCACCTGTACCCTGACCATTTCTTGCCAAAACTCGGTCTCATTCCCCACTCACTGGGATGGGATCCATCGAGGTGGGGCACCAGGGAGTGGGATGAAACAGAGTAAATGACCCATGCAACCGGGCAGCAGCAGCAGGCAGGAACTCAGGCAATACATGGAAAAGCAAACCCAGCACACTCTAGACAATCGCTGTTTTTTGTTCTTATATGTTTCCTGAGGAGCTGAGAGAATGTCATCTTTGAAGAAGATTAAGGGTTAAGATTAAGGGAAACTGTTAGAAATGGTGCAGACCTCAAATGAAGAGCATGAGGAGACCTCACTTGAAGACATCTGCTCTGGATTTGTGCAAACTAGCTGTCACAGTGCAAGATAAGGAAAATCAACACTGCCTCATCTCTGACCACAAAGACCTTAATTTCTCAATGGCACTCCAGAAATAGTAATTCATCCTCATTCAGGTTTGAGTCTTCATCTTTTTCACATCATTTCCAGCTCCTCAGAGAACCTTGTCTTTTCAAATCCCTCCCTTTTTCTTGAGGATTCTCTCTCCCTTCTTGTGGTTTTGAAGGCATTTAAATCCAGATACCAAGCATGGTGGTTTGAAAGGTTAGTTTCCTGTCTGACTGACCATTCTTGATCCATTATCTTCCCAGCACTGCCCAGTGCAATAGCGGTAACATTTGTCAAAAGTGGGAAAACAGATGACAAAGCCAAACACAGATATATCTATCTGTAGGTCTATTATATAGATTTACTACAATGCAAAATAACTACAAGTACAATATGCTTCCGAACAAATCTAATATGGACATAAAACACACACCCATACGTACCCCTCCTTTCTTCTATGGGGCCACTGAATGGACTGTAGTTGGGGGGGGGAGTGGGAAGCTTTTCCTATGTGCAGTTTCTTTAAAGTTCACCCAGTAGAGCAGTGGGGGGCTCTGAGGAGTTCTGGCCAAAGCAATGGGCATGACTAGGACAGGGAGTGTTGACAGCCTCATTGCCACAAACCAGATCCCATCAAAATACACTGGCCCACTGCAGATGAGACCTTGTCTCTGAAATGATATACACTTGACATCTTCTGCCACCTTTGCACATCTGAAGAGACAGTCAGCAACTGACTGAAGGTCCAGTTTTGTGAACTGGGGGTTTATGTCTAAATTCATCTGACCTAACATTAGGCATCTAGTTCAGGGGCTGAGGTGAGAAGCACAGTCATGTCACTCCCTTCTGTAGCTGGATATGAGGCACTTCAAGAAAGCACCTCAGGTCTTCAGCCAAGGGTGATCGCACTGCTCATACAGGACCTCATGTCAGTTGGGACTAACCCAGGTCTTTATTAACAAGTCTCTTTGTCTATCAGTACTTTTTGAAGCTGAAAGGACTGAGAAGTCCTGGATGAGGAAATTGCATCTCTTCACTCATCTAAACAGGAATGTCCAGGGTGCAAAAGGGCAACAGTAAATCTGTCTTTTTTTGTTCCTTGGTCTATTCTTGGCTATGGTCTGCATTTCTTGGAAAATTCCTCCATCTTTCTGCTGGCAGATCAGTTTTACACTTGTCACACGTGCTGCTTTAGCAGCAGAATTACTTAGTTTTCCCCACAAAGTACTATGTGACACAGAATGAACATCTCTGACTTTTTGAAGCAGTCTATTATTCAACTTGTTTAATAGTTTAAGTGATTGTTTTGTATTGAAAAAAAATAATCAAGAATGTTTTCCTTCACCATCTCTCTCTCACTCTTTTTTAATCTGATGTTTCAATGGTTTCAGGATCAGGGAAGTGGTTATTTTTGACAAAATATTTAGAAAGACAATCTTGCAATGGTAGTCTCTACCAAGTAAGTGCTCAAATGAACAGAGCTCATAAATGACTAATATAACAGCAGTGAGATAACCCTGACAAGTACATCTGGTGTTTGTTAACTGAAGATTATTTCTTTTAAAGTTTTAATTGGGCCATGTTAATTGGATACTTTCATTTAGTAGACATATTTCATATCACAAAGTTAAGCCAGGTTTTGTTCAGTAAAACTGTAAACATGCAATTAATTACAGAAAAACATGGACCCCTCCTGACACTTGGAACACACGAACTCTTAAAGTCATTTTCATGGGAATTTACTCCCTAAAATCAAGTGGACTCACATGACTGAGGTCTTGTATAATGTTCTGTAAACTGAGTGATGTCTCTGTAATTATCTTAAGCCTGCTCAGCACCTGTCAAGAGCACTTCTTGGTACAAATACCTTGTGTACTTCAGCAGGAGTGTCTCCATGAGAAAAAGCTAGAAGAACAGGGCTGTGACAGCCCTAGGTTTCCCTTGCCTCTTGGAGCAGAACATAGTGTTGCCTGCATAAAGGAAGGCAGCAGCTCTGCTTTTGTGCCAAGAGGGTCTGAGCCACTCAGGAATGGCTCTGACAGTGTTTATCAGTAATCTTTGCTCACAGCACTGTGATCAAAGCCAAGAGGGTGTTAACACACAGAGGACAAGAGAAAATGTACTACCATGTCACCTAGATTATCCAGAATAAAACTGGAAACCACCTTTCAAAAAATACTGCCAGAAAGTCTGCACCAGCCCATTCTGCTTGTCAGCTCAGCTAGTTAACAGCACGGGGACTGGGTCACTGCCAGTCCCCTCTTCCCTGGAAATAATGGGTAAATAGGAGAGCTTCCCATCTACTATGGTACACTTTCATCGACTTGAGTTTCAGCTTTTTAACTTTTCCTCCCTTCCTCTCTCCCTCCCCTTTCTCCCTCCCTTCCTTCCTCGCACCTCTCTCTCACCTTCTCCTTGCCCCTCCTTCTCCTTCTATCTTTCCAAAATCAGCCAAAACTATTGCACAACAAACATACAAAGGCCATTACAACAGAACCACTCACTCATCCTTACCTATGCAAGCTTTCCAGAGCTCTGCACAAGTTCCTTTCACGATGAGAGCAGTGTTGTGAAAGAACATGAGAAACCACAAGAACAATGTTATTTATGAGAACAACTTCTACTTTTGTTTTAAAATAAGAAGAGGTTTTCATCTACAGCTATGATGTAGAACTACATAAACTGTGCATTGTACAGAGGTACACCCTGTCAGCACAGACCAGAACACTGTCATTTTCTGGTAGACTGAAATTATGATTGTACAGAAGTACCTAGTGCATTGTGTAGGTGTGATAATACTTCTACATGAGTGGCTACACAGCTATATGGAGAATAACTATATGTTGTCTATTTTCATTATGTGGTAGCTGTAAAGCTCATTTGCACTGAATTAATTAAGTTGTTCCTGTTACAGATTCATGCCAGCAGGAGTTATGATTGATTTAAAGTAGTTCCAGCCATGCTCTCCTTGAACGTATGTCAGAGGTCTGCAGCTGAGTGCCCATGTAAATTAGACTACTACAATTTGCCCTTCATTAGCCATCAGGTTTTGCTTTGAAATGCCCCCGAGGAAACTATGACCTACTCTATGATCTGTAGAAAACACACTTTACCCCCATAGGCCCAGTTCAGGGCAGTGTTAAGCACAAGCCTTGTTTTAAGTTAGTGGATATACTGACTTGTTTCAGCACAACTACTCATGAACTTATAGATATGCTCCTGCACATACTTGCTGAACACAGAGCTAAAAGCTGGATCAGCCCGAGAAACCAAATACATGCTCTACGATCACTTTCGAACATCCAAAGGCATTTTTTTCACATTTTACCTTGGACAAAAAGACAAATTACAGATATTTTCAAGGGACTAAAATCCATTACTTCATTCTTAGTACACAACATGCCTTCCAGATTTCCAGCAACAGCCAAGCTAACTGCTTAAGCGCTAACGACCTTGGGGAGTCACAGCTCTCTGGCAGTATTGTGGTGGAAACCACACTAAGACTACGGATGTAGGACTCCCAGATCATGAACTGGGTAGGAAACAGGAAGCTTCAGTGCCCTTAGAGGCCTGGTTGAAGAGCTAGGTCTGACAACAAGGCTCCCTCCACAATGACGATGAAGAAACCAGAGGAACCAGCTGACTTGGGAGTCTTGAAGCCATGAGGTCCACTTCCTTGGGCAGAGTATGCAGTAGGGATTTTCTGGAGCTGAGGACCCCAAAAGCCCCTGTACACCCCACTTTGTTGCCATCTTCCAGGCAGAATTCCAAGTTACCATGTAGCTGAGCTGGCAGCAAGCCTATGAGGCTTCTGAGAAAACCTGCCTGACAGACAAGGTCACATCGGAGCTTGGGGGAGAGAGGGTGACTGGCACAAAATCAGCTGCAAGGAGCATGTTTCCATATGATGTTTCGCATCTGAAAAAAATCACCTTATTCTATGGAAAAAACATTCTTCTGGAAAATTTCCATCGCCTCAACTTAAATGGCTATCATCTGCCACAGTCTTGCCTTCAGACTTACAGAATTGGATCACTGTTTACTTGCTGCAGAAAGTCCTAATTGGAGTAATTTCTGCAGCAGATTGTTTCTCCAAGCAAGCTTCATTTGGCCACAGGAAATGTTATAGTATGTAGCTCCACCACTGTGCATGCTACATCAGATCAGAAATATGACAAAAGGAGAATATTCCCGTAACACAAAATACTCTCTCTGGAAAACAAAATCTGTTGGATGCCTGGGTTATACAAGTTATCCTACAGCTATCAAATAAATGAGTGGGAGCAGCCTTGAGACTCCACTCCACTACCCAGACCTTCCTTTTCCTCCACTAAGTTTGGCATGAAGAGCTCACCTTACCAGGTTGTAGTGGTTAAGAAATACCATTGGAAAGAAATTTGCTATCCAATCATTAATAGGCTTTCAGCCACTTCAAAGCTGTTCATTTCTAACAGTTTTAATTCTCTTCAGCCACTAGCTGTCTCCCTGCCAAAGTCAAGTTAAATAGTTAAGAAGTCATTAGGAAAGCCTTCAGATATGAAAGCCATGCCTCAAAATCCAGCTCTTCTGCAGCCTCTCACAAAAGACACGGATGCTACTTCGGCATGGTTTCAGCCCCTTGGCCTACCTGAAATGCAATTACAGAATCAGCCTGACTCATCTGCTTTGCTTTATTGCATTCACAGCCGCTGGAAGAGGCTTTCTCTTAGAAAACAAACAAGCAAGTACCAGTAGAGCAGCAGCCACAGCTTCCTTGCTGGCGACTAAATAACAAACCAGTTGCTTCAGCAGACCTGCTGCAACAAAGTCCTGCCAAATTTTTAACATCTTCAGGGACGCTGCTGTGCACTAGGCTTGCGCAAAAGCCTTGGTGAACAGTGGCAAGTTCAGTCCCAGTCAACTCTTCATGCCATGAGTCAGCCCTCACCCCAAGGCCAAACAATGTGTATTGGTTCATGATTGCTCTTGATGTGGGGTCCAGCCATTTCTCTGCCAAGAGAAATATTTGGCTTGTTTCTGACTGGAGCCCTGAGTGCAAACACTTACACCTACAGTGTGGGAGAAGAGCGGAGCCATGCCTCAGGCAAAGCAGGGAGTGAACCAACCTGACAGCACAAAAACACCCATTGAAATGTATTCTGATTTTTGGCCCATCTTCTCCAGCCAGCTTATCTTGTGTTGCCATACAAGCTGTAACTCATACCAATGCTCAAAATTTTCACACTTCTAGGCTTGCTCTAAATAGAGTCATGTATCCTGATAGAAGCAACCCCTGTTCCAGCAGTGCCACCATGCATATCACACTCCCTGGATATCCCACATCTGCAACATGCCAGCCCCAGCTGTGCCAATGACAGCTGGCACCCACACTGCTGCCCTGTCATGGCTGCCAAATAGAAGGGGGCCCTTTCCTCTTCTGTGGTGAAACACGGCATTTGCTGCTGATGTGTACCATCCTCTCACTGAGCCACACCTCAGCAAACAGAACAGGGGTGTGCAAAGCAATTCCTGTCTAAAATGTGCAGCCTTACATGATTATAGAGATGGTGCATTGGAAACTGTCTACCAGGTCCTTTTACTAAGCCCATTTGCATCCTAAGGCAGGCTGTCATCAAACTTGGCATTGCAAAGCAGAAACTGGCAAGGACCAAAGACAAGAAGCATTTGCCTGCTGCAAGTATTTCCTCAACACAACCCCCCATTTTGCATTGCAGCACAGTAGCAAACAATTATATCGAGCAACCAAAAATTGCTCAAATTACACATATTTACCCCTACAGTAAGTCAGAATGAGAGTTGATTCACTCATCACTCCAAAGAAACTGGATGGAGTGACTAATGCGAAAATGATCATAATTTTCCCTGCCCTTAATTCTGAAACTGAATTTAAAAACATACAATCTGATGATGGCAAAAGATGGGTTGTAAATATTTTGATATGGCAGCATGAAAAAGGAGGCTGAGTGTTAAAAGCCACCACAGCAAGAAGTAGGAAGGGATGCTCTTACTGTACTTGCAATTTTCACACGTATTGTGCAGCATGAGGAAGATACTGTCAAAATAGAAGAAATTTGGTAAATAGCAAAATGAGCCAGGGCTAGAAAAGTGCTTGAGGAAAACGACCATGAGAAATACAATTGCTGCTTCAGAAATGATGAGAAGATAGATCTTCAAATTGCAAGTGCTGTAAAGTGAGAGCAAAAAAATAGGCTGCACCACAAGGAGCGGACACAGAAATTGCTCTCTGCAGCCTTACTTTGCAGTTTGGGTCAAGCAAGAGCTTTTGGAGACAAGCAAATAAATGCTTTCATCTCTTCCGAGGAGAGATGAAGTCAGTACAAACAACCTGACATCCCAGGCCATATCCCACAGGGCAGGGATGACACAGCCAGAGGACACAGGAGATGTCTGGTGATGAACCAGACATCTCTGGGATGAAAAGCTGGTGAGATGTAGTGAGAGGGGCAGAGGGGCTGTCACTTGCTTTTTGCCTGCTCTGTTAAATCAAGATATTGGCTCCTCCAGCACAGCAACTGTGACCAAGAGCAATAAATCAGGGGGAGGAGAGCATGGACCACTTGCATACACTGCAGCAGTACAGGGCCCTGCTGGGGCCCCATCAGCCATGTTTCAGCTCCCCTCCCTTGCCTTGTGTTGCAACAGCAATCCAGAAGGGGTGGTTGTGGAGAAAAGTGGAAGCCCCCAAGGCAGGGGTGTGCAGGTGGTCACTGGGGCTGCTACACAGCATTTTGGGGCAAGAAATACACTTTGCACAGAGAAGCAGCCATGGAGAATGGAGAGGAGGCAGGAAGGATGGAGTTTGCTCCTGCTATCTGGCAGCTCAGTCATGGGCTGCACAACAAGGATCCATCTCCCAGGTTTTGAGGATCTGTTACTAGACTCTGGGAAGAACTAGAACACCCTCCTTCCTCCACAAATATCCACATGCTTCTATTGACAGATTTGGAAGAGGCTGGTTGAAAATGTCCTCCATGTGGAGGCATAGGTACTCACCATCACCTCAGCATCACTCTCTAAGAGCAGTGGATATTTGTCAGGATTTATTGATGTCCATAAATGCTAGGGACAGATGCTCACGGTGAACATTTTGCCCAGGAACGGTACAGCATGTAGCAACCCTTGTCCCAGATCGGGACACTGTGATGCTAACTTCTATGGGACCAACAAATGCATACCAGTGGTGTAAAACTATAGAATCGTAGGATAGTTAGGGTTAGAAAGGACCTTGAGTTCATCTATTTCCAACCTCCTTGTCATAGGCAGGGATACCTCACCCTAGACTGTGTCGACCACGCCTCTGTCCAACCTGGCCTTGAAGATGTGAAAGTCATCAGCCCTGTGCCCTAGCTCTGCATTATTGTACTGCTTTGGAGGTGCTCTGGGAGACAACACAAGGTTTCTGTCTTTCAGATGACTCTGGTTTTCCAAGCAACGCAGAGGAACAGCTACAGCCAGTACGTGGCTGGGATCATGTGTTTGCAGAGCTCTTTAAAGGCTTCCTAATGTCATCCTGACCTGTAGAGAGCCTGATGTTTCAATGCCAACTGCATTAAGTGTACCTGTGTTTCAGATAGACCCCCAAACAATCTTTTTCTGTGTGTTCTAATTTAAGGGGAAAACATCTGGTTGCTAATGATGCTGTTGTCATTGGAAACATAATTAAGACTTTTGTTTTCATAAACTAAAAATAATGGTGAGTGCTGTTCAACAGCCTGAAATCTTTATGCGGTATGTATAGCAGCCATGATTTTTCTAACGAGATGGCTGTTTGGAGTGTGTTTACATGTCTATAAAGGGAGCTAAATAGCATGTATTGATGTTAACTGCAGAGCTGACAAGTTGTTCTACCCTGTTATTACATTGCGCCCTTCCACATGATCAAAATTCGTAAGTGATCTGAAAAGTTATTTTGTTTGCTTTTAAACAGACTTCCCTCAGGGGGAGAAAGATCACTGAGATCTGCAACTAAACTTGAGACACAGCTCATCAAAATGGGGTGCTTTCTTGTGGACTGCTTTTTGGCCTTGAAGTGGCTCTTGACATCCTGGAAGTGAAGCAGATGAGATAGAAAATGCAACACCTAAAACCTATTATCTACAAAATCCAATACAGATTGCCACCTACTTCCAGGAAGGGTCAAAATTAGCTCTTTATCCAGTCCTTAAAGAAGGACAGGAAAGGGCAAGAGAGGCCCAGAGTTTTTTAAAGGCCATTGCCAACTGAAAAACAATACAAAGAAAGGGCTTAGCTCAAGCTCGGTTCCAGACTCCCTACAAAATGGTCTCCTGACACTGCAGCAACACCATGGCTGCAAGAACTCAGCTGACATCTACAGATCTTGAAAAGACAGTGGATGGTGAGAACAGGGGCAATGCACGTAAGTTTCTGGACCCACAGACGGACTAGCACTGGGGAGGGACAGTTTGCTCATGGCCAACTGCCTCTATGGCTGTGAGTCAGATGAAGAGCATGATCACACCCAAAAATCTAATAGAATTCAACACTCATGAGTGTCATTCTGCAACTGGGAGAGGGCAAATGGACCAGCAGACAGAGATGGCAGTACTGCTAACATCAGCATAATTATGCTAATGGAAAACCTGGGATTAGGAAGCCGTGTAGGTAGCGTTTCATCTGCATGCTGAAGAGCTGCAACATACATGGGACATATTTCCATGCTGAAAGCTGAAAGTCTCACCATGTCACATAAATACATAATCTGGAGCATTCAGGCATTTGTCAAATACCCAATGTTTGCAACAGTATCCCAGCTGGACATGATGGGCTCATGAGGCTCTCGGTCCACAGAAAAGGAATTTTTAGTTCATTAGCAGGTAGCTACAGGAAGAGCTACTTTGAAGAACTACTGTGTTCCAACAGTTCCATGTCCCTTTAATGTTGAGGACACCAGAACTGCACACAGTACTCCAAGGAGGTCTCAAAGAGCAGAGCAGAGGGGCAGGATCAGCTCCTTCAACCTGCTGGTCACACTCCTTTTGATGCAGCCCAGGATACGGTTGGCTTTCTGGGCTGCAAGTGCACACTGAAGCCAGCTCATGTTCGTTGTCTCATTGACCAAGACCTCCAAGTCCTTCTCCGCAGGGCTGCTCTGAATCCCTTCTCTGTCCAACTGTACCTGTGCCTGGGATTGCCCTGACCCAGGTTGACCTTGCACTTGTCATGGTTAAACTTCATAAGGTTAGCATCAGCACTCTCCCCAGTTTCTACGAAGCCATGGCACGTTTGATGTCACATTGACCAGACGCAGTCCATCAAAATACCATGCACTCAACTCGGCAAGAAGCATGCAGGACCAGAACTTTGTGTTTCTTTGCATGCCACTTACTTTGGGGCTGCCACTCAGATTCCCAGGAACTGAGAAGGTGGTGACACACACTTTAGTCAACAACCAACCATTGCAGAGAGCATCTTGTGTGGTTTTAAGGAGTGCACTAATGAACACCCTTCTCCAGAAACCAGTCAATATTAGCAGTGATTTTCAAGGCTTTTGCCTTTCTGTGCAAAACTGAAGCTGTTACACACTGTTCCCTCACAGCAGAGTTTGCAGGAAAGCTTTTATGGACTGGCTGTTCATCAAAATGGTAGGGGAAGAACAGGGAGGAGCCATGAAAAATACTCATTTCTAATAAATCTGAGATCATTTCACAGCCCCAAGGCAGATTCATGTTGGTTTTGGCATGGACAACATAAAACATAACACTGAGTCTGCGACTCATGAGCAGTTTCCTGCATGGGCTGTGGATTTCCTTTGTCTTCTGTTATTATTATTGTTATTAGACAGAGGTTATGGAAAAGAGCATAGGTGCATGCAGGGGGGCGAAGTGGGAAAAAGTTAATCTGTTGTGTCATCACTCCTTTAATCCAAAGCACAGAAACTCAGAGGTTTTAACATTGTGAGGTCTGATAATGATAATACAGCACCACCTGAACAAACAGTCTGTAGGGCAGAGCATACCACAGTGAGTGAGAAGCAAGCGGTCCTCCACCTACACTCCCCTCCTGCTCTGAGAAAACTGTCTGTCTGAAAAGAGGAATGTGGTGAACACCACAGCACCTGTCCCATCAGCTAGGCCAGGGCACTCAGGCGAGCCCAGCATATAATCAAAAGGCTTCCTCTCAAGCTCCCCTTTTGGAGACAAGCACAAGTCTGACGAGGAATGAGCCTGTTCAAAGTGTTTAATGTTTTCCTTGCATCAGTATTTACCAAAAAAAAGGTCAGCAGCAATATTTCTCTAACAACTAGCACCTACGAAGGGGAATGACCTCAGCTTGTGCCAAGGAAAGACTGGGTTAGAAAGTACTCAAATGGACAGATACTCTGAAATCACATGAGTCTGAGAAAATTCATCCAAAAGCACTTAGAGAAGTAACAAATGCAATAATTAACAGGCATTTTAGTAGTCATCTCTGAGAAGTTGTAGATGGCTGAAGGTCCAGAGGCTGGAAAAGGGTAAGCATGAATCTTTGCTTTAGAAGGGAGAGGAAAGCAGGAGAAAAAAGCACTAAGTCACACCATGCCAGAGGAGGCTGCCCATGCTCCAGAGGACAGGAATACAACTCAAGCTGGAAAAACAGTCTGAAAATAACATACTATAACTCAGGTTGGGTAAGGGAAAGCTGAAGGCTGGAAGAATTGTCTGCACTAATACTTGATAGAGAATCGTTGGACCAGCAGCAGTTGTACAGGAGGGGAACCTGTGGGTTACAGCGGAGCGAGGGGGCACTTGTGTTGCCTGACTTAACCCAGGTCTGCTAGCTGATACAAGAAAGGAGACTTTGAACAGGGCAGAGATGCTCTTCCATGCACACAAGGAGGCAAGTATGGGAGGAGAACACTAATGAGGGAAGGTGGCTAAACTTACCTAGCCTCTGAGCCCAAGTGGTGCCCAAAGATGGACAAAAAGCCTGGGGAAGAGATGAGACAAAAAACTGAGGATGATGGCCAGTGTTAAGATGAACTCTGAAGCCTGGCGTGTTGCACTGTGTCCTTTCTCTACTCAGTTCTTTCATGACCATGTATCTCTAAGGAATATCTAATTTCATCTCTCTCCAGGATGGATGAACAAAACAGATAGGAAATTTAGTAAGTCCAGTGCAAGCTAAACAAGATGCGTATTAACTTTATCAGTCCATAACTGGGTCATTTAAATTGCATACTTTTTCGAGTGATCCATCCTTTAGTTGTTTCAATCTATACAGTATACTTCTCAGGGCAAATCTTTAAATTGGCCACTAAAGTGTGTAATATGCATTCATGTATTTCTATGCTATCAGTGACATCACTAGTGGCATCATTGTCCAGACACATCATCAAATCAATACATTCAGGGATTTCGGGCTTATTTGTTTGGAAAGAGAAGGAGACAAAGAACAGCAGACCAGAAATCAAGAAAACACAGTGCTTTAAAGGCTTCCATGGGTGGGTTTTGTCTGAGATGAAGGACTGAGGAATTAGCAGTTAGAAGAGAAATCTTGGAGGAGCAGCTGTGCCATGTCATGGCAGCGTAGCTGCTGCAGACATCTCTACAGCGCTGGCTGAACAGCCTGCACTTCAGGACTCTACATAAGGGGCTCTGCACCATTTATCATTCATGATGATGTGTCTGACGTGTTAACATGAACAGAAGCAGACACTTCATAAAGAGAGACTACTGTAACCCTGAAACTCTTCTCAGTAAATCTCTGCACTGCAAATTAGCCCACTATAAAAAGCTGGGGCTTTACAGGAGTCACCAAACATTCTCTCTCTGACTGCTAAGCTCCTCGTTACTCATCTTAGTTAAGAGGGGAAGAGAGGCAATACTGAGCCACTGTGGGTGAAAAGAAGTGATCTTTAGTTAAAGAAAAATGACCAAACCACCACTCCTTCTTTAACTCAGACATTATACAAGTGAGAAATCAGTACTTCTTCCACATACAGCTAAAGGTTGAAATACACAATACTGTTACTAGGTCACCCCACTTCACCCCACTTGTTTCAGGTCACCATACCCTGAAACATGACAATTAGTAGAAAAGGGTCTGGATTTGTAGAAAAGCACCATAGGAATTCTGTAGTTTGATGTGAAGCTCACAGGGCTAAGGAGCTGGGCAAGCAGCATCACAGAATTTGAGAAACCAGATAGAAAACCCCCATAATTTTGGTACAAAAAACTAAAGTAATTGAAGGGACAGAAGTTTCTAAGGGTTTAATAGAACACAGAGAGAGCGTAAGGCATGAAAGTTCTTTAGATGAGTCACAAAATTAGGCAACACAGAAAAATAAGATGATACCCACAGACGTATGGGGCTAAAGGTGCACTCAGCTCACAGTCTGGAACTCCCCTCGGTGCAAACTCAGCTCAAGTGGCTTCACTAACCCAGCAGAGATTCTTAGGTTATTGTTTCACTTCCTGTGCACCACAGGAAAAGGAAAGCTATACAAAAATCTTAGGCTTAGGTTGCCAAGGTACACCTAGAAATAAAACCAAATCAAACCCCTAACTGTGTCTCTTACCACATCAAACAGAAGACCCCTCACTACTGTTGAAAATGCAGGAATGCTTTGCTCCCTAACTTTTTTTTCACTGATCTATGACACAACATGAAATCAGGTACTTGTAGCATCAATCCAGAAGTTATAAAATTATCTCTTCTATTACTGACATTGCACCTGGATAATTGTCTCCCTACCACAGAATTTCTCTAACAGATATGAACATGCCAGCAGCTGTGTTACTGCCCTCAAGTTATAGAATCATAGAATCAACTAGGTTAGAAAAGACCTTTAAGGTTATCAAGACCAACCATTGCCCCAGGACTGCCAAGATCGCCACTAAACCATATCACTGAGCACCTCATCTGCATGGTTTTTGAACACTTCCAGTCATACTTTTTTATCTTGTATTTTGCATATGGGTACAGATTTCCTTTAAAGGTGTTAGGCTTTTTTTTTTTTTTTTATTTGGCTGGAATGAAGCTTTTCCTATCCTCTCTCCAAAATCTGAGGGAAATCTTTTAAGCTTTTTTTTTTTTCCTCCAACATATTTTCTGTGCTAAAAGATGAAAGCAATAGCTGTGGCTCAACAAGGTATTTAAGAACATGCCTAACTTTAAATACATTAGTAGATTGACTGATTCCATTAGAATGAATTCTGCATTCATGGCTGGTCATCTACACCTTGATGACCCAGGGCTAAGAGGCTTATTATGATGTGTACCAAGTATGTGAAGACAAATGCAGATGCACATGAGCTCCCTACAACCAGAGACATGAAACAAGAGTCAGACATTTTCATGATCCCGTATCTGTTAATCAACTCATTCCTGAGGACTTATTTTTCTCTTATGCAGGAAAAAATCTGCAAGACCTTGCAAACTGCTTATAGCTGAAAAGAATAAAAGCACGTCCCTGTGGCACATTTGTCCCTTGTCCCAGCCTTATTTAACCCAAATATGTGTGAGTCAACAGCCAACAATGCAGTCCTCCTGAATGCTACTTACAAACTTGAGATTTTTTCCCTTTAGTTTCTTGATGATTATGGTAGCTTATCTATGCATGGTCCTGCTTCTTCCACAGAAACTGCTGGCTGTATCCTGCAGCCTATTTTGGTTACAGTAACAGCTGCTCTTCTCCTCCCTGCTTCCCCAACCTCTTCTAAATTGCAGGAAGGTTCCTGCGGTATACTGGTTCTCCCAGCACTCAGAATTTGCTTTCAGTGCCACTGAGTATCATGTCTAAAATCTATCCATAAAGAGAAGGAGAAAATGGAATGGAATAAAACAAGAAAGAATCAAAAAATGCTGTTAGTGATGCTGTTTAATTCAATCCTCTCAGGAAGTGTCCTATCCTAGAAAACAAACTAAACTAAAACAACCCAACCCAGCGAAAGAAAACATTCATCATTCGCCAGATAAGATCACAAAATGAGGGGGAAGCTAGGCTGTTCCTCAGGCCACAGGCTGCAGCCAGCTGGGAGGAGCGAGGCACCAGTTAGCAATATGGGGGCAGATTTCCAGGAGGACAGGGGTACAGTGAGGCTGAGCTGACCACTGTTTGCCTTTTCAGTGAAAGCAGTGCTGGGGGCAGCTGTGAGTCCTGGCACCATATCCTCTGCACCCAAGACTTCCCCCAGGACTCCCTCCTGTACCCCTCCACAGCACACTCATCTGTGCCAGTGACAGCTTATGCTCAACAGGTTCCCCATCTCCAAAGACCCCAGCTTTGTGTTTAATAGGTCTGTTTCAGGCCTGAGGGCAAATCTAGGGAGAAGGCCTATTTTTCCCATTTTTTTGGCCTTTCTCCTCTGGTTTCTGGGGACTTGGAGAAAGAGCATCCCTCCTTTCAAGGGAAAGCCAGCAAAGAAAAGGATACCATCTCGATTGACAGGATTTGAACGAGTCTTGGCTAAGAGACAGCAGCAGAGAAGAGGAGAAAATGGCTGCGCCCCTGGTTTTATAGCTTGTGCTAATCTCTGGAAATTCCTGTGAGGATGAGCAGTGAATTAGAAACATCTTGTCCACTGCATGCTTTCCAAATGCTCACATGGGAATAACAGGTAAGGTAAAGAGGTGAAAAAACTGCAGAGAGAAACCTAACTAAAACTGCCCTAGCTGAGTATGAAAATTATCCTTTTCTCTGCTCATGCAGATGCTGGTTCCAGCAGGATCTGGAAACATTATGGTCTTACAATTCTGAAGGAAATTGTTCCATTGATGCCTAGAACACTCCAGGAGCAAGTTCAGTGGCTGGGTGTCACATCTGCTGTTAGCTGAGCAGCAGCAGATTATCTTCTCAGTGAAAACACACTTTTTAGAGTTTTAAATGCCAAGCTCACAACCACTTTCCCCCCTTTCCCAAAAGATATATCAATTTGAAAAATGGCATGGTGTGCTGAGGAATGACCCCCTGATCCCACCCCAGTGATGGGCTATGTTTTATGAGTGAATTGGCCTTGAACGTGCAACTAGCACTATCCTCTGTGAAAGGAAAGACACTGCCTTGAAAACTAGCATTAAACATTTAAACGTGCTCAGTACTACTATTCTGTTCCCATTTATTCATTTCCCTGCTCTTCTTCTTACTTGTGCATGTCCATGCATGGAGTCGGCAAACTGCAGGATAGTCTGTTGTAATAACAGAACCAGAGTTCACCTTCCTCTCAACTACAGAGGAGATGGTATATCTTTTACTATTCCTTACCCTAAAGCTACCAGAACAAACACATCCTCCCACTGTTTCTAAATGGGGCCCAAAAAGTGGTATGCAATCATATATGCTGGAACTAAGTGCTCCAGGGGCAAATAAACAATCCGATGCATGGCAACCTGGAAAGGAGCTGAAATGAAAAAGGACATTTGATGCTAAATTCTGGGATTTTTCCCCCTTATTGGGGTTGGCCTGTACTTCTCATGTCCCTTGGAGAAGTAGCTGTGCGCCCTGAAGATAAGCCATAGTGACAGACCTACACACAGCGCATACTCCCAAATTCTTTCAACATCATGTGAGCTTTGAGGTGCAGAAAACATCTCTCTGAATTTCCTCAAGTTCTTTTCTAACCAGCAGAAGAAGAGAAATGTGGGGACAGAGTTACTGAGTTTCATGCACTACAACCTATAGGACTCATTGACATGGAGTTACAGTGAGAGATTTGATTACCATCTATCTCTTTTCCTTTGAGTCATCCCAATGTATTGTACCCAGATCATCTACCTAATGTCCCAAAATCAAAATGCTATTAAGTCATAGAAACACATACATAGCAAAGACTGATCTATCGAACACTTTCAGGGCTAAAACATGCCATAACTGGAAAATATGTCTGTGACTTACATTTCAACCAGTAAATGCATTTAATCCTTTGTGGCTTAATATGCCCAGGTATTCAGAGCTATGCACAGCTACCATTTTACTTCTCCTATGATGACATCTGACCTAATGTTTCTGAACTCTAACCCTAGCCGTAATCTGAAATACATCTTCAAGCTGAGGCCATGGCGACAAGCATCACGGATTGACCAGATGTGAAAGCTGTGCAAATAACTATGTTAGTACAGTGCTGTGCTTCACCTGGCATGAGATTTGCAACCCAAGTTTCTCTGGACCTATAGACTTTGCAGGTCTCTGAACCTTAAACATAACTATAACCTGAACAGCATCCTGTAACTGACGCTGAGGTCACCAGCAGAGTTAGTGGCCAGGAAGAAAAAGGTGTCTGATGTTGGTGCAGTGCTGCGTTCACCTTGGCATACTTTTTCCAGCCGCAATATCCCTGGACATGTACCTTAATCTAAATGCCACCTGATAGCCCTAGCACCATAGGTGTCCCAAATCAAAACATGCCTAAGTACTGATGCTGGTGCAGTGCCACACTCATCTAGGCATGACTTTTGCAGCCCCAGTGTCTCTGGACCTGTGGGCTTTGTGACTCTCTGAACCCTAACCCTAACCATAACCCTAACCTCTGTTTCACCATAATACCGAGACTGTGGTCTCCAGAACAGTCAGAGTTCCAGAAGAAAAAGGTGATGCAGTGCTGTACTTGTTCTGGCATGCTTTTAGCAGTCCCAATGTCTCTGGACATGTAGGCTTTGTGGCTTTCTGAACCTTAACACTATCCTGAACAGCATCTGGAACCAATTCTCACACATCCAGGGTGTCAAACATGAAAGAGGTGTGCAAGGACCAATGTTGGTGCAGTGCCATACGTGTTTTGGCATGCCTTTCACTGCACCAATGTATCTAGATCTGCAGGCTTTGTGGCTCTCTGAACCCTAACCCTATTTGCTAGGACACTGTAAAACTGAGGCTCATGTTCCAAATACAGATGGCGTTACTCATGAGAAAGGTGTGTGAGGAGTAATACTGATGCAGTGCCGTACTCATCTTAGCATGCCTTTTACAGCCCTGTATCCCTGGACTTCGGGGCTTTGTGGTTCTCTGAACCCTACACCTAATGCTAACCCTAAACTTTATTGCACTGTGAAACTGAGGCTGTGGGTTCAGCACAGTCAGTTTTTCAGATGAGAGAGGTGTACAAGGAGCAATGTTGATGCAGTGCTGTGCTCCACATGATGTACTGGGTGTGCTCCACACCCAGTATCTCTGGAACATTAGGCTTCGTGGCTTACTGAACCCCAACCCTAATGCTAAACCTATGAAACCAAAATACTGAGGCTCAGGTTTCCAGCACAGTGTTCCAGTTGAGAAAGGCATGGAAGGACCAGTGTGGGTGAAGTGCTGTGCTCTTCTTGGTATGGCTTTTTCAGCCCAAGTGTCTCTGGATCTGTACGCTAACGTGGATCTCTGAATCCTCTGGCTGGATGGCCACATGAAAAGAGGTATGCCCAATGGCTCAATGTCCATCTGGAGACCAGTGAAGAGTGGTGTCCCTCAGGGATCAGTGTTGGGACCAGTCTTGTTTAACATCTCTGTTGGCAACATGGACAGTGGGGCTGAGAACACCCTCAGCAAGTTTCCCGATGACACCAGGCTGGGTGGTTCGGTCGATATGCTGAAGGGAAGGAATGCCATCCAGAGGGACCTTGACACGCTTGTGAGGTGGGCTG
>JAOEHY010040118.1:0-20574 GCA_025447955.1 Psilopsiagon aurifrons | reverse complement strand
CCTGGCCTTGAGCACTGCCGGGGATGGGGCAGCCACAGCTTCTCTGGGCACCCTGTGCCAGCGCTCAGCACCCTCACGGGGAAGAACTTCTGCCTGAGAGCTCATTTAAATCTTCCTATGAGGATCGCTGACATGGGATTTGTATGGAGAAAGCCCTGAGCAGGAGCATACTCACCCCAGAGCATCCTCCCCATGGAGGGTTTTCTCTGCAGTGAACTGGCAGAGCAGGATTCCTGCTGCTTCCTGCCTCAGCACCGGGTTTGTGGGATGGGATGCTGCCTGCCCTGGTCTCGGCTCACATGTGGCTGCTCCAGTGGTCCAATGGATGTGTTGCAGTTGTGCTTTGACGTGGCAGGCTCCCTCCCCAGGGAGAGCCAGTCAATGTCTGCCTGGAGATGTTGTCTCAAAAGCCTGCTCATTAAGTACCGTAATTAAAAGCTTTTAGAAGAGAATGGACTAACGAAGCCCCCTTGGAAGTGCCAGGTGATGTAGATGTGGGGCCCCATTCCCATCTGCTGTGACTCATGGAGGGTGCTGCAAGGATGGACACATGGTCTTGATCGTCAGCCGCCATCTCCACCACTTGGCATCAAACCTGCTGGTTGGCACTTGCCCACCCATCACCATGGGAATGTGTCTGCCAGCACCCACTGCTCTTGATAGATGAAAGAAAAGGAGGGGGAGCGGGATGGCAGGGGCAGGGTGCTTGAGAATGTGGTCCCAGCTCTCCACATCCCTAGGGATGGTACCTGGGCAGGGAAGCCTCCCTAAAATCAAGGGATGCTGAAGGGGAGGAAGCTGTGAGCTGGGGCAGGGCATGCCTCAGGGGCTGAGGAGCGAAGGTACATGCTCTCCTGGGCCTGCCTGGAGGTCATCCATGTGCACAAAGATAAATTACAAGTCAATAAATCCAGGTGTCCCGGCAGTGAGGGATGCTGGTGGGTGCTGCTGATGGAGGCTGGCAGCGTGCGCAGGGCTTGGCAGAAGCAGCACCCTGCCAGCGGCAGGAAGCGGCTGCTGGAGCAGGGTTTATGCAGGGAAGGGCAGGGATGACAGGATTACCCTGCCAAGCCCCAGCCTGTAATCCACAGTACCCCTCAGCCTGCCACGTTAATCCCGTTATGTACCCGGCTGCTCTCTGTGGGATGGGTGCTCAGCCACGGGGCAGTGGGGCACAGAAAGCTCTCCCTGAGGTGGAACAGGGGCTCCTGCCCTTGTCCCCAGTGCTGGTGGTGCCTTTGGGGAGGAGCCACCGTATGGATCGCTTCTTCCTTAAGCTCCCTGGCTGCATCAGTGTGTGTGCCCTGGGTGACTTCACCCCCCAGCGAGTGGTGCCCAATCCTTTTTGGTTTGTTTGTTTCTTTTCCTTTTTTAAATGGGCTTTTCACAGGGAAAGAAAAACATTCCCAAGGTCCCTTTGGCTCCACGTGGCTCCTCCCGTGTGCCCGTCTCAGTGACCTTGGCTGCGGCTCCTGGCTCAGCCTCATGCTGGCCATATGCCTGTGTCCCTCCCTGCCCTTGGGCAGGGAGCTGGGGCTCAGACCCCTCACTCCTGTTCTCCTCACCACACTGTGCCAACAGGAGGTGTGGGGCTGCTTCCCCACCTGCTTGGTGTGATGGGGGCTCCTCTCCATAGCACCCCAGTGATGCTGCTGCACTCCAGGCTCACACCACAGCCACGGTCCCATGCACACGTGTGTGCCGCTGTGCTCATGCCACCATCAGGAGCTCACAGCGAGAGACCTGCCAGTGAAAGCATTGGCATTGGTACCAGCACCATCCATCCCCGCTCATCCCACCTCTCCTTTTGCAGGGTGCTGTGTGGAACCAGGACACCGGGACGCCACAGGGAGCCACCATGTCCCCATGCCTGCCGCGACCTGCGCTGAGGCCGCCCGCCGCCCCTTAGTGCCGCTGTGGCCATGGTGCTGCTGCTGCCACCGCTGCCACCACCACAGGGATTTCGGCTTGACAAGGGGACTCTGGGTGCGTCTGCCATGGTGACATGAATCGGGCAGCGAGGGACGCCAGACGCTGGAGGGGAGAGAGCCTGCCCAGGCGGCCGCTGGTGGTTTAATTTATTCGGAGTATCCAGTTTGACTTTACCTGTTCTTTAGTGCGTTGGTTGTTGCTTCTTCCCCTCCCCGGCACTCGCAAGGGGAGGGGGTGAGCAGGGAGAGGGGCCCCACCTCGCCCCGCGGATGCAAGGATGACTGTGCTGGCCAGGGCCCGGCGCGGTGTCTGGCAGCTCTCCCCACAGGTGGTGTTGCTCCTGCTCTTTGCCTTCTGCCTGCTCAGTGTTTTCGTCTCTGCTTATTATTTATATGGGTGGAAAAGGGGCTTGGAGCCCTCTGGGGACGTGGTGGGGCCGGACTGCGATGAGCCCAAGGTGGCCCCGTCCCGCTTGCTGCCGCTGAAGACCCTCAAGGTAGCTGATTCCTCCCGCACAGACCCCTTGGTGCTGGTCTTTGTGGAGAGCCTCTACTCACAGCTTGGTCAGGAGATCGTGGCCATTCTGGAGTCGAGTCGCTTCAAATACAGGACAGAGATAGCCCCGGGGAAGGGAGACATGCCCACGCTGACCGACAAGGACCGGGGACGCTTTGCGCTCATCATCTATGAGAACATCCTCAAGTATGTCAACCTGGATGCCTGGAACCGGGAGCTGCTGGACAAGTACTGTGTAGAGTATGGCGTGGGCATCATCGGCTTCTTCAAGGTAAGGGGGTGCACGGGGTGAGCTGAGACTCCATGGCCAAGATAGGTATAAGCCAGGGGGGCTCTGGGGTCCCTGTAAGGACTTTGCCCTCCCCTTGCTTTCTGCAAGCAGCTTGAGATGGTGTGGAGCCAGCTCACAGCCTGGCATGGGCACAGGCTTCTAGTAGAGGGCACTGTCTCAGCCCTCTCCCTGTGGAAGCGCTGTGCAGCCCATGGGTGTTTTGGGGTTAAAAGCACACCTCTGGGATCACTCCATTGCTTTTAGCATCCCGTTTCCCCAGCTGCCTCCCCCTTGCCTTGGTCGGTGCCCCCCATGAGCCTTTGCCTGCACAGACAGTCTGGGCACTTGTCCCCAGTATCCCACCTCCTCTCTTTCCCATCTTCCCCATGCAGGCCAACGAGAACAGCCTGCTGAGCGCCCAGCTGAAGGGCTTTCCCCTCTTCCTCCACTCCAACCTGGCGCTGAAGGACTGCAGCATCAATCCCAAGTCTCCCCTGCTATACATCACACGCCCCAGTGAGGTGGAGAAGGGTGTGCTCCCTGGGGAGGACTGGACCGTCTTCCAGTCCAACCACTCCACCTACGAGCCCGTCCTCCTGGCCAAGACCAAGTCATCCGAGTCCATCCCGCACATGAGCGTGGACGCAGCGCTGCACACCACCGTGATGCAGGACCTGGGCCTCCACGATGGGATCCAGAGGGTGCTTTTTGGCAACAACCTCAACTTCTGGCTGCACAAACTGGTTTTTGTGGACTCTGTCTCCTTCCTGACGGGCAAGAGGCTCTCCCTGCCCCTCGACCGCTACATCCTGGTGGACATCGATGATATCTTTGTGGGCAAGGAGGGCACGCGCATGAAGGTGGAAGATGTCAAGGTGTGGATGTGATGTCCTGGCTGGCTGGGCAGGGGCGGGATGGGTGCTTGTGCCTGCTCCAGGATGTTCCAGGGGTGAGCTTTCATGCTCCCAGATCATCCCTTCTCCTTCTGTGAAGCTTTCTGGAACATGGTTCCTCACCCTGGCATGGCAGTCATCCCAGTGGCCACATCCTGAGGACATCTTGCTTTCTCTCCCCCTCTCCCAGGCGCTGTTTGACACACAGAGTGAGCTGCGCACCCACATCCCAAACTTCACCTTCAACCTGGGATACTCAGGGAAATTCTTCCACACGGGTAAGGAGGGTGGGGGCATTGCTTTGAGTGTTGGAGCACGAACCGGTGCTCAGAGAGGCCGATGTCAGGGCTGCAGGGGTGTCCTTGGGCATCCCACCTTGCTGCGCCCCATCAACTGGTCACCAAGAGGGACTCTGTGTGCCTGGTGGTGATGGAGAGTGTCACGCCCGCAGGTACCGATGCTGAGGACGAAGGTGATGACCTGCTGCTCTCCTACGTGAGGGAGTTCTGGTGGTTCCCCCACATGTGGAGCCACATGCAGCCTCACCTCTTCCACAACCAGTCGGTTCTCGCTGAACAGATGACCTTAAACAAGAAATTCGCTGTCGTGAGTAAGATGCTGCTGGTGGGGTTGCTTATGGTGGGGGGAGGATGGAGAAGGGGAGTGAAGAGGTGACCTGGGGGACAGTCTCTGTTTAGGGACCTGGTGATGTTGTGTCCCCCATGTTACAGCTGGGTGGGTAAATCCGTTTATACGCTAGTACCTGGAGCAAAAGGATTTATCTGCAGCAGCCAACTTGCTGCTGTGGCTGTGAGCTGCCCTGATGTCTGTTCAGAGGGAAGCATCGCTTGTGCATTGCAGCCATGCCTCCCTGGCTGGCTGCATGGGGGATGCAAAGCTCCAATCCAGTGGGATGCAGGTTGGGTGCTCAGCCTGGTGCTGTTCAATGCTGGGCAGTGATGTGGGATCCTGGAGCAGTGGCTGTGTGCCAGGAAGCTCAGGCTGATGGAAACTCCCTCTGCAGGCAGAGCTGTTGGGGATGTGTTTGGTTCCTAAAGGCAGGCTTTGACCTTCAGCTTGGTAGGGGGTTATCTGTCCTTTTGGACTGTCCCCTTTGTGGGACAGAGCAAAGCCCTGAGCACTGAGACCAGATAATGCTGCGATCAACTGGTTTGCTCACAGCTGTCTTGAATCCGAGCGAGTAGAGCCAGCTTCATGGCCTAAGTGAGGGATCTTCAGGCTAACTTGAAATCATTGTCTGATAATTAAAGGTGCTTGACATGAGAGAGACCAGACCACCCCTACGTGGGATGGGCAGTTTTCCACCTCAATTTTTAGGCTGTTTTATAAACAATAGAAGCAGACTGATACAAACCAATTTACAGTCCTATGTAGATATATCTCCTTGTTCTCTGCAGAAGAGCTTTGTTGCTGTTGTGGTGGTGTTGAGAGCAGAAATGGCAGGGATGAGGATGTCACACATGAAGCAGAGGAGCAAGTGTCCACCCAGCATGTCTGCTCCTGGGCTCCCTTTCAAGGAGACAGCCCTGGTTAGGAGTGAATGGGCGGACACAGCCTTGCCCTGGTTGCTCACTATTGGCACAAATAGTTGGGAATTGGCAGTCCCTTGGGAAGAGTTTGGTTTGGGATGTTGTGGTTTTGGGGTCTCCACAGTCACACACTCCCTGCTGTCTTCTCTGCAGGAGCACGGCATCCCCACTGACATGGGGTACGCCGTGGCCCCCCACCATTCAGGTGTGTACCCTGTCCACGTGCAGTTGTACGAAGCTTGGAAGCAGGTTTGGTCAATCAGAGTGACGAGCACGGAGGAGTACCCTCACCTGAAACCCGCTCGCTATCGCCGTGGCTTCATCCACAATGGCATCATGGTAGGTGGCCAGGCTCCATCTTCTCTGTTCTTGCCTTCCCCACCAAAACCCAGAACCTCAGTCGGTGGGTTTTGGGCAGCTTTGATTTGAGGAGGCTGTGCCCTCTGCTTGTCCTGCATCGGGGAAGCTTACATGAGAACAATTCTTGGCTCCTCCATCTGTTCATCCCTTGTGGGTAGCAGGATTCAAGTTGAGGGTGGCGAGGGACAGTAGAGCTGGTCCTGACCCCTGAGGGGTTAAGGACCCTTTTTCTGTTTAGAAAGAGAAAGAGATCCGGCCCTGCCTGCCCGGAGGAGGCAGTGTGGTCAATTCGCCACCTACTCCATCTGTATCTTTCTCCTGCCCAGGTACTCCCCCGGCAAACATGCGGCCTCTTCACACACACCATCTTCTACAACGAATACCCTGGTGGCTCCAGTGAGCTGGACAAAATCATCAATGGGGGTGAACTGTTCCTGACTGTGCTCCTCAACCCCGTGAGTACTGCACAGGGACAGACAGAGAGATGTCTCTTGCAGAGCTGTCCCCCAGCACCACTGTGGCAGATATCCCCGCTGCCCTCAGCCAGGGTGGGAGCCAGTGCATGGGACAGCTGCTGGGTGAGGTCCCACTAACCCCTGCTCATCCCCTCTGCTTCAGATCAGCATCTTCATGACCCATCTCTCCAATTACGGCAACGACCGCCTGGGCTTGTACACCTTCAAGCACCTGGTCCGCTTCCTCAACTCCTGGACCAACCTGAAGCTGCAGACATTGCCGCCGGTGCAGCTAGCACAGAAGTACTTCCAGATCTTCTCTGAGGAGAAGGACCCGCTGTGGCAGGTACCCCCCATGCCTGGAAGGGGGAGAGCAGCCATGTTTATTGTGCTGGGAGAGGGAAATAGGGTATCTCTGGCCCTGGTCGGAGCAGGAGGTTGGCATCAATGATGTCCTCAGGTCCCTTCCAGCGTGGGTTTCCCTCTGATCCTCTGGGTGGCAGTGCTTTTAAATGTCTCTGTGCCTCTGGGGGTGGTGCCAGGAAAGAGTTTGCTCCATAGATCTGGAGATAAGCCTGGTCTTTTCCCTGCCTGCTAAGCAGTGTCGCCTCCCTGTCTGTCTGTTGGGGCTGAAGGGGGCTGAGCAGTGGTGTGTGGTCCCATTGGGGCTGCCCTGTTCTAATCTTCCCTCCTGTGTTTC
The DNA here is from genome assembly GCA_025447955.1 of Psilopsiagon aurifrons. NCBI lineage: Eukaryota > Metazoa > Chordata > Aves > Psittaciformes > Psittacidae > Psilopsiagon > Psilopsiagon aurifrons. The sequence goes on along the minus strand of JAOEHY010040118.1, from coordinate 13,897 downwards.
AGGATCCGTGTGAAGACAAACGGCACAAAGACATTTGGTCCAAAGAAAAGACCTGTGATCGGTTCCCAAAGCTCCTCATCATTGGGCCTCAAAAAACAGGTACTTCCCTTCACCCTTAGTGCCATGAGCATGCTAAGGGGATTGCCAGGTTCTCCCACATCCCCAAAGAGCCCCTCTGCCCTTCTGCTGTGCAGCAGAGCTCAAAGGGAGGTTTGTGCCAAGTCAGCTCTTGCTTTCTGTCTGTCCAAAAGGAACAACTGCCCTTTATCTCTTCTTGGGGATGCACCCAGACCTGAGCAGCAACTATCCCAGCTCAGAGACCTTCGAGGAGATACAGTTCTTCAACGGACACAACTATCACAAGGGCATTGATTGGTAGGCCTCCATGCTGTGGGAGCTGAGCTGAGAGCATCAGTTCCTTTGGGAGCAGGAGCAGTGGTGCTGTGGGGTTTCCCGTCAGCCTTGTAGCCGCTTGGCTTTCAGCACCTCTGAGTGCTGCAAGGTGGGATGAATCCCACAAGGGCTCTGCCTTCTGCCTTCAGGCCATCACATGGTTCATCCCTGAGGTGTTGTCTGTGAGGACTCAGAATTGCCTTTGGCAGAGGCCAGGCTTCTGTGCATATGTTATCTCCTGGTTTTGGGGTCTGCCTGGAGAATCTGGTGAGGCCTGGCCCTCTGGAATGGCTGGAGGGGATAGTGGAGCTCCAGGCAATGTGCCAGATCTCAGGGGGCTCTTCTTGGTACTGAGTGTTTGGGATATCACCTGCAAGGGGGGCTCTGGGACATCTCGTGGTGCCTGCCCGCCTGCCTCACACTGGGCCTCCCCAGGTACATGGAGTTCTTCCCCATCCCCTCCAACACCACCTCCGACTTCTACTTTGAGAAAAGTGCCAACTATTTTGACTCAGAAGTGGCTCCCCGGCGAGCTGCCGCCCTGCTCTCCAAGGCCAAAGTCATCACCATCCTCATCAACCCTGCAGATCGAGCCTACTCCTGGTATCAGGTGAGCTGCCCACCACTGCCTCTCCCCCACTGTGGGCAGCCCCATGGGGTGGTGAGCAAGGGGATTTTATCAGCTTGGGTTTGGAGGTGGGGTGGCTGTGGGTGCTGAATTTTCTGGTTGAGCACCATAGCATGGTGGTCTGGGACACACAGCGCCTCATGGGCAGGCCAGGATTTGGGTTGCCTCAGGAGCAAACCTGCCTTGCTCCTGCCTGGCAGCACCAGCGAGCTCACGACGACCCGGTTGCCCTGAAATACACCTTCCATGAGGTGATCACAGCAGGACCTGAGGCTGCTCCGAAGCTCCGGACCCTGCAGAACCGCTGCCTGGTGCCGGGCTGGTACGCCACACACATTGAGCGCTGGCTCAACAGCTACCACGCCAACCAGGTATGGATGGGAGCACCCACTCCTACAGTGCAGCACACTGGGAGCACCCCTCACCAAGCAAGGATGGGGAGAAAGAGAGTTTGGGTCCAAAATCATCTGTGAGGGTGCTCCTGTGGGAGCTGCTTTTCTTACACACTAAAAACCACAGGGAGGGAGGGTAAAAGTACTTGGGGAAGGAGCAGAGGGGAGATACGGCACAAGGAAGCCCTTATAGTGTGAGGCTGGTGATGGATGATGCCCAAAGATGTCCTTGTGCTGGTCCTCTGCCAAAGCGGGGTTGAAAGGGAGCCATGGGGTGAACGGTTGTGGGTGGCTCTGCACTCACCATTCACCCACCACTCTTGGCCACAGACCACCCTGGGGCTGCCTTGTCTGGTGTCACCACAGCATCAGAGGACAAAACCAGCAGCAGAGCTGCCCGTGGTTGAGCTGTCTGCAGGGGAAACGGGCAGTGGATGCCAGCCCTGCTGTGACCTGCTCACTGCAGCGCTGCTGGCGCGGTGCAGGCTCAGCCCCTGAATGATTTTTCCACTGTCACTTAACCTTATAAAGTCTATTAGTTGGCTGCTGCTGGCATAATTGCTGTAATGCAATCCTGGCTGGCTGTGGGTTGGGAGGCCCCGAGCTGAAGCTCTGATGTCCTGGATGGTCCTGGCCCTGGCTTTTGTTTGCGTTTCATTTTCAACACCCAGTGTAAGTGAACACCAGAGCACATTAGCATCCAAAAGGGGACCCTGCACAGGCTGGTGGCAGGTTTGGCTTAGAGATGGCAAAAGGCGCAGTGAAGGTGGTGGTGTGCCCCAGGAGAGGAGGGCTGGGAGCCAACAGCACAGCACCTCACTGCTGTGCCTTGCTCCCTGCAGATCCTGGTCCTGGACGGCAAGCTGCTCCGAACGGAACCTGCCAGAGTGATGGAGACGGTCCAGAAATTCCTCGGTGTGACCAACTTCATCGATTACCACAAGACCCTGGCGTGAGTCCTTCCCGAGCTTCTCCTTCCTCCAACACGCCTTTGCTCCTGGTGCAGCCTCCAGCCCTGGGGCTCTCCACAGAGCTCTGCTGGTTTTGGTGAGAGCAGGGTTTCACCTGAGGCTGGAGCAGCAGCTCCTCATTGCTGCAGCCTGTGCTGGGGTAGCTGTCATCAGAAAACGTCCAACAAGCACCCTGCTTTGCTGTGCTTACCCAGACACTGCAGCAGGGATGGTGGTGTCACACCAGGCAGCCTGGGAGCAGGTCTGGGCTCTTGGAGCAGAGCTGAGGGATGCATTTATGCTGCGTGTGATAGTGTTGAGGCCTGATACCCCTTCTCCCCATGCACACACTGCAGAGAGCAGCTCTTGCTGCTGGCAGCATGGCACCTCTGTGGGTGTCACCTTGCTCTGAGCCTTCCAGACATTAAAGCCATTTTGGGAAGCAGGAGGCTCCAGAGCTCCTAGAGAAGTAATAATCTATGTGCAGGGCTTGTCTACACACGTGGCTGCTCTGAGTTTGCGCCCAGGTGCTGTGAGGCTCCTGAGGGCATCCAGGGCTGAAAGTGCCACAGGAAATAATAGCTAAACTGAAACAGGGGAAGTTTAGATTGGATATGAGGAAGAACTTCTTTACTGTAAGGGTGGTGAGGCACTGGAATGGGTTGCCNNNGTTGGACAGAGCCTTGGGTGGCATGGTTTAGTGGGAGGTGTCCCTGCCTATGGCAGGGGGTTGGAACTGGATGAGCTTAAGATCCTCTCTAATCCTAACTATTCTATGATTCTATGTAGACCCTTGTGCTCCCTCAGCAGGGCAATGTGGTGATGAATGAGCCTTGCTGGGCTGCTTACTGTGCAGCTGCACAGGGAGCCTGCTGTACCAGGGGGTCAGTAATGAGATGTTAGCTGGGCTGTGGGTTTAAGAGTTGGAGAAGTGCTCCTGCAGAGGCCTGGGAAGCAGAGGGGCTTGTTGCAATGCTGTGGAAGGTGTGCGGGGCAAGAGGGGTGAGGCAGAGCTCTCGCTTCACAGGTTTGATCCAAAGAAAGGATTCTGGTGTCAGCTTCTGGATGGAGGGAAAACAAAATGCCTGGGGAAGAGCAAAGGGAGGAAGTACCCCGAGATGGATTCAGATGTGAGTATGCAGAAGGCCTCATGGGATGGTCCCAAGCAGGGCCAGGGGGCCGTGCTGGGGTGATGGGCTTGGGGCTGGTTCCCTGACCCTCCTCTGTGTTCTCCCGTTGCAGTCACGCGCCTTCCTGCGGGACTATTACAGGGACCATAACATAGAGCTCTCCAAGCTCCTGTACAAGATGGGGCAAACGCTGCCCACCTGGCTGCGGGAGGAGCTGCAGAGCACCAGGTAGCTGCTGCCCACCGTGAGCCAGTGATACCGGAGCAGGATGGAGCCCTGCACCCAGTGGGACCTTCCTCAGCAATACCTGGCCTTGGAGGGGACCCCAGGAGCAGAGGGCTGCACTGGGGGCTGCCCAAGGCAGCCTGACTGCAGTCCCTGTGCTGCCACCTACCCCATACCCCTTTCTGTTTCATTTTATTTTCCCCTTTTAATTCCTGGACCTGTCGGTGAGGTCCCTTCCTGCCCTACTCTGACGTGGGGAAGTGGCACAAATTTCCCCTTTCTCAGCTCAAAATGGGCTTCAACTCCCTGGGCCTGAGGGCAGCAAAGAGCAGTCCCTCACCTCCTGGTCCCAGGGCGGAGGAGCTGCTCTGGGCATGCTGGAGGTGGCTTTGCTGAGCTGGAGCAGAAGCACGGAGCTGATGGAGACCCAAAGCACAGAGGGAGCCAGAGCCGCTCCTGCCACCAGCCCCTCTGCACGAAACAGGGGAGTTTGCTGGAGTCTCCAACGTCTACTTCGAAAAGTGGATTTTTCTTTGAAAGGTTCAGGCACGAATTCTTTCATCATCTCTATTTGTTGTCAAGTTCCTCAACCTCTTGTTCTCCCTCCGTGGGCAGCGCGATGTGACTGTGGTGGAGCAGGAGACTGGTCCGGGTGTGCTGGTTCCAGTGTGCAGGTCCCAGTTTGAAGGTCCTGATGTGCTCCTGTTCCCGGCAGCCCGCCCTCAGTCTTGTTCACTCGTGGTGTTTCCTGTGGTAAAGCCAAGCGGTGCCCAACGTCCCCCGGCACAGAGGAGAGGTGGCCCTTGGGGACGGGGCAGATGTTGGGATAACGGCATCGAAAGGATGCTGAGAACTTCAAACCTCTTGAATATTAAAAACAAAAAGTATTTTAATAATGGTGGGGGGTGGGGGAGGGTTCGTTTGGTTCTCCTTTTGCAGGGGTTTTTTTTCTTCAGTGCCAGAATTTGTACCGAAGCCCTGAGGGGTTTATGTGGTCTCTTTGGTTGTTACACGTGACATTGGACGAAGGTCAGTGCAGATACAGGGGATGGTTTCCCAGCTGGAGATGTGGCTCTGTGCTGGTGGTGCCGTACACAGCTGCATCCCTGTGTCCTGTCCCCTGGGGTTTGCTGCTGGGGATGGCAAATGAGACTGAGTCATCACAGGTTTACTGGGATAAGCACCCAAGTTCCCCCTCGGATGGAGGGATGCGGGGTGGCAGCGGTTGCTGCTGGAGGTGGATGCGGTACCTGGGATGCTGCCCTTGCCTCCAGAGCAGGGGGAACATGATGTTGCACCCTCAGTGAGAGGGGTCCCACGGGCAGCGGGGGTTCCACAGTCTTATTCCTACAGGAGCCCCCTGCAGCCATACATGGAGCCATTATGTGGCTGCATCCCCTCTGCCCTCTGTGGGGCTGTATTGGGAGAGGCTCCCAGGTGCTGGTGGAAGGTCCTGTTGAACCAACTGCTAATAAATGGGGGGGCTCTGGTTTTACTTGCTGGTTGTTGCCTGTTTCTCTTCACTGACATGATCACATCCTCCCCCCGGGGATCCCATCTGTCTTTGGGGCCCATTTTGGGGGGATGTTTGGGGAGGAAGGGGCAGCCCTCCATGCACGAGGTGGCAGCAGCTGTCTAGTGCTGGATCCGGCCACGCTGCGCAGCTGCCCATAGCCTCGTGTTCCCGGGATGGGCCCCGCATCCAGCCGGGACAGCATCCAGCATGTGTTAGCACGCTGGTGTGCTGCCACCGGCTCTTAGCACTGGGGCAGGGATTTGGGGGGTGCAAGGGGACCTCCGCTTGCCTTCTCCCCCCTGCCCCATGCACCAGTCCCTGCCTGCTGGAGCCTGCCCACGTGCTGCCTCCCGCAGCCTGGCCCCTGCTCAGGGCTGCAGGAAACGAAGATGGAGCCTCATTAATCCCAGCTGGGTTTGTCTGGACCTGTCGGAGTGACAAATGATGTGCAGCGCTGCGGGAGCCGCCGGATGGAGCAGAGGGGGCTGCGAGGGCAGAGCTGTGGAGCTGCCTCCCCGCCTGGACAAGGTGCTGCAGCAAAGCCAGGCCATGCACCCTGTGCCCATTACCCGCACTTCCCAAGCCCAGGATGCCTTCCCCATCATCCCCATCCAGCCACAGTGATGTGCCCCAGGTGGGACCAGCTGCTGCCCAGCTTAGCCCTGAGTTAATTGGTTCTTAATTAAGCGGGCAAGGAGGATAGTTCAGCCCTTGTGATGGCCTCAAAAGTGCCTGGGAGGGTGAGGAGGGCTGTGGGTGCCTCCTCCAAGTGCTCTGTGCTGCATTCAATCTTTACAGCCTGCTGAAGCTCTACGTTTAAATCAAGCTTTGCAATGAGACTCGGTAGAAAGAGTGACAGGACAAGGGGGGATCTTTATGATGAGAGAGGAGAGGTTTAGATTAGACATTAGGAAAAAATGCTTCCCCATGAGGGTGCTGAAGCGCTGGCACAGGGTGCCCGGAGAAGCTGTGGCTGCCCCATCCCCGGCAGGGCTCAAGGCCAGGTTGGACACGGGGGCTTGGAGCAACTGCTCCAGTGGAAGGTGTCCCTGCCCTGGCAGGGGTTGGAGCTGGAGGAGCTTTGAGGTCCCTTCAACCCAAACCGGGCTGGGATTCTGTGAAATCAGAATTATGTGGAACAAAAGATGCCCGTACCCTGTGTTGATGTTGGAGAAATCTCACTGTGAGCCTGCCCAGCGAGGAACCACCTCCCAGTGCTGCTCCAAAGAGGTACATGAAAGGGGCCGAGCCTGGCAAGCACTAACCTGTCCAGGACCTCACCTCTGCAAAGCTAACGAGGGAGCCAGGAAGGGCCACCGAAACTGCCCTCATAGGGAGAAGCCAGGGTGGGTTTGCACCCTGTAAATGCCCGAGAAAGGCATCCCCGGGCCAGATGCTGGAGGTTAAAACCAGATGACGCAAATATTCCACACTGCAGCAGGATTGTGAAAGCAAAATGGCTTTGTCTTCTTCCACAGCCCTTTCCTCCTGGATGGGGACCTCCTCCGGAGGATACTGTCATGGATGTGTGTGCTGGTGTGACATGAAGGGATCTGTATGGATGGGGCTGTGGCGGTGGTCAGGCTCCCGTTGGACTGATGGGACCCTGATGGAGAGCCAGGTTTTGGGCCAGCAAAAGCCCCTTCAGACCCTATGTTGTGCACTGGGAGGGCACAGTGGCCATGCCAGCCCTGCTGAAGGGACGTGTCCTCAGCTGCTGGGACGTGACCTTGGCTCTCAGCCCTGGCACTTGCTGCATCCTTGTGGTGGGACCTGTGAGCAGAGCAGGGACAATGCCCAGGGGGGCCTTGGATGATGCAAGTCACCAAGCCCTTGAGTAAGAGCCATGCAGAGTATTTCTTCTAATGCCTCCTGTGATTTGGAAGTGACATGTTTACGCTTGGAGATAAAGCAATGCTAAATTCTGGCATCTGAAACATGCCAATGTGTTTTTATTGTGTGTTCATCTGCCTCTAGATTGCAAAGAGATCTTTTTGTAGACGTTGTATGTTTTCCAGTAAAGATTTATAGCTCTTGTTTCTGAAGCTACAAATGTATAGAATGTTTTCTATACATTAGAAGACATTTATATACAAGATATTTACGACGCCTACCGCTGTAAATACCAATCACCCATTGAAATGTCACAGCCTAAACCAGAAATCGCAGGAGATGTAAAATAGGCTCGAAATGCCAAAGGACAGATGACAACAATATGTTTCTTCCATCCGGGAAAACTGTCTTATAACCAGTTTGCACTAATCCTGGCTTTACGGTGGCTGCAGTTAACCCAGTTCTGGAGTGGGATTCCCGTGTGGCAGTGGGCAGTGTGGGGCTGTAACCCCAAGGCCTCCTCCAGCTCCTGGGCTGATGCTCCCCTTCAGCATCCCCCTCATCCCAGCCCCACGTCCCCTCTCTCTCCCAACCTATCGCCTCCTCCTGCCCCCCCCCTTCCCGCTGCCCTCCCACAAGATGCCTTTGTCCCCTCCCGCGCTGGTTATTATTAAAACCATGTGTTGGAGCAGCTCCGAGGCGCTTCCCCGGGGGTCTCCAGGCAGGAAAGCAGCAGGTTTCCCTGCAAAGGGGCTGCAGGGGGATGAAAGGGGGGGCAGCTCCAGCTCCCTAAGGAATAGGACTCCCTAGGGACCCATTGCTTAGCGGCCTTCTCAAAGCCAAACCCATCAGTGTCAGCACCGAAGGGGTGTCCCAATGTGTTCGGTCGCCGAAGGAAGTGCTGCCGGCTGGCAAAGCTGCGGCGGGAGTGGAAAAAGATAACGGCTGATAAGGTGGTTCTGGTTTAATAATGCAGGGGCCAGATGGGAGGCAGCAGGAGTGGGGCCAGGTCGGAGGCTCAGGGCTGCTTTGGGATGAGGAAGGGCTGTGAGGTGATGCTGAGCCCTGAAGAAAAGCAAAGGCAGGCATTAAACAGGGCTCTGGGTGCTGAAGGTGTCCAAGACGCGGGTGGTTCTGTCTTCACTGGCAGCTTTTCATTCCTCAGACCTGCTCCTAACCGTGTATATGCAGATGTAACTGCTCTGGGCTCAGGCAGCAACAAGAATCATGCTGGTACCAGCACATTCCCACCACCGAGGGGCTGGCACTGCTGTGGAGGTGTAACTCAGCCCACATAATATATAGTTTTCAGCCATTTAAATACTTTTTCTCCTCTTTTTAAGCCCTGCAGGGACTCAGCGCTGATTGTTTGCTGGTGCAAAGCTTGCTTTCAGATTGCTGCTCTCCTCTTCCCTGCCCGCTGACCCCAAGCAGGGACCAAAAAGCTGCTGGAGCATCCCTAGGGAGCCGCTTTCCTCATCCCTCCCTGGGACAACGCTTGTGGCTGCTTTGCAGGGCACTGGGGGAGCAGAGAGGGGAGGAACCCGGGATCCAGGGCCGCTGGAGGGGCTTTCCAGCGCTCGGTACAGAGGTTTCCAGCTGCTGCACATCTGGGTTGAGTTTCACCGCCGGTCCCTCCCCGTTCATCGTGGGGCAGCTGCTGCCGGAGCCACTGCTGCTTGGGGGGCTGTGACTTGGATCCCAGCACTGGGGCAGGCGGAGGAGGGTGCTCGGGGACGTCTTCCCCACTGCATGGGGGGGCTCAGCCCCCATCTTCCTAGCCCTTCCCCTGCAGCCCGGAGCGAGCCCTGCCGCCCACCCAGCACGCAGGCAGCCCCAGGACCCTCCAGCTCCTCGGCCTTCCACGTCACTTCCATCCACCCACCCTCAGCCGGGATGCTTTCCCTCTCCGCTTCCTTCCATCGCCTCCATCCTCCCTTATCCTGTGTCCTGCACCAGAGAGGGGATGAGATGGTTGTGTCCATGTGCAGCGCCATTGCTATGCTCACACGCACTGCCCTGCACCACACATCCCCAGGGACACTGGGAAGATGCTCTGACTTTGCACAGAGTTCCCAAAACCCTCCTGCTTCCACTCAGCCCCAGCACAAACAGGGGTTCTAGGGGACCCCTAGCAATAAAGGGCCACCTCTTATTGCAGTCTGCACAGCCCCGCACCTCCTGCCCCTGCTATGGTCCATTCTCAGCCTGGCACTGGGGGGGGATAGCAGCTGCCCCCTTGTATTGGCAGCATTGGGAGAGCAGCACTGGGCTCCTCCTTGCCATGGATCCACAGCTATTGGCTCTGGTGAGGAGATGGAGAGTGCAGCGCTATCGCTGCCAGAGCTGCAAAGGATGTTCCAGAGGGGCCCCAGCTCTGCACCCCCAGATGGGTGAGCAGGTTGTCCTCAGGGACCACACCAGTACCAGCATGGGGTCCCATCGGCCAGGGTGGGATGGGAAGGAGCCCCATGGTCAAAGATGGGCGCAGTCCAAGGGCGCCTGGAGGTATTCATGGGGGGTTACAGTGGGAAGGGAGAGAACAGCATCACAGTGAGCTGCTGTTGGGGTCTCTTCCCTGGCCCACACACATTCACATGGATATTTATACAGGATGGGAGCGGAGCATCCAGCCCCACGTGGCCGTGTGCCTCCCCAAAGCCATCCAGACCCAACACAAATCCAAAGCCTCGGAATGAGCCAGAATAAATATTTTACGGTAAATTACCAAGGCTAATAATTACAAAAATCTGTACTGGTGACCCGGAGCCAGGAAAAGGTTTCCAAGCAGCTGGGGACCACATGGGTGACAACCCCTGGCCGGGATGGTGGGCTCCTCCCTGCTCATGGGGAGCAGCAATGGGGTAGGGACCAGGGGGTGGGTGTCCTCCCCTGGTGCTGGGGTTGCTGTGGGATCTCTAAAGCTCTATGGAAGGAGTAGAGACAGGATTTCCCACGATGGATGCTGCTGCTGGGGTTTGGGCAGGCTCTGGGAGCCCTTGTGGCTATTGTATTGCTGATGTACTTAGGGGACGCTGAAGGAGTGAGGAAGAGGAGGAGGCACAGCCCTGGCTGGCAATGGGGTGGGCTCAGAGGTGATTTCTGGGGTGCATCGATCCCTCCTTGGCTGGAAGGAACCAGATCTGCCCTCAATCCTCCCACCAGCTCTGCCCATCCTCAGGACTGCTGGGCTGGGGTGGTCCCTGGTGGGATGTCTCAGATCGGGCCACGTGCTTGGGGCTGCATGAGGCACGTGAGGGATGAACATCCCTATCCCTGCCTGGATGGGGGCTGCAGCACAGGCAGGGACCTGGCACCGGATGTGGGAAGCTCTTGCCATTTCTTCCCTCTTCTCCAAGCATTAGTTGGGGGGAGCACAGTGAGAGCATGGCATGGGCAACCCTCGGCCCTCCCTTCTCCTTGCAGACCCTGCTGTGACCATCACCATCATGTCCCCATCACTGTGCCCGCTGCCTTGGCCCCCTGTCCTCCAGATCAGTTCGACTCAAGCAGCCTGACCCCACTCATGGCTCCCCGCTTCCCCCCAGCCTCTTTTCCTTCCTCCCTGCCCTGATTCATAGCAGAATACGGGCTGTGTTTCAGGTCAGACCTGGCTCTCCCTCGCACCACTCCTCCGGACCATGACTCAGTCCACGGCGGCAGCATCCGCAGCTCCGGCCCCGCTTGGCTCCGCTCCCACCCGGGACAGCTTCAGCAACAATGGTGTTGGCCTTGAGTGAGCTTACACAGAGCGACAGACTCCCTCCACACCCGACCAGGCTTGGCTGAGAAGTGAAGGGGGGGACCCATTGCTTGTCCCCAACCAGAGGCTTGGAAGTGTTTGGTGAACACTGAGACCCGAGCATCCCATCGGCACCGCCGTGGTGGTCCCACTCAACGCCTCCTTGTCCCAGGGTCTGAGAGAGGATGGGCATGCCCTGAATCACCCAAGGGCTTTGACCTGCTCTTCGGGGCACACAGCTCCATCCCTTTGTGTGTGTCCCCCATCCCCTGACCTGTGCTCAGCCCTCCCTCCGTGTGCCTGCAGCGGCAGCCCTTGGCTGAGCTCTGCCCTTGGCTCCCACCGATCAACAGGAAACGGGAGATGGATTTCTCGGCAAACTGGGCTTTCCATAAACAGTCTGAGGGGCCGACCCGCGACGGCGGGAGCAGCGCAGCGCCGGGGCCGGGCTTTCCAGCTGTTTATCGCATTGCTCTGCTCTCGCTTCCTCCGCGGCTCCGCAGCCCAGGGCTCCTCTTCTCTCGTACAAATCAGATCTGAGCCTGTCCGGGCTGCTGCCGTTCCCAACTTGATGCGCTTGGGATGCTCGTGCTGGGCAGGCAGCATCCCATGGGTCCTGAGCCCCGCTCTGGATGTAAAGTGCCAGAATCCCACCCCAGCCCTTTCCAGATCTTAAATCCCGCTCCCTTTGGAGCACACAACCCAGCTCCGTGGCGCTGGGGCTCTCTGCCCCAGGCCAGCCATCAGCTAACCAGACCTCACTGGCACACCAGCCTCCAATTTCTCTGCAATCAGGACTTAAGAAAATACAAGCTGACCCCAAGAGGTGAGACAGGGCTGGGAGGGAGGCAGCGCTGGGCTCTCCGCCTGCTTCTCATTAGAGCAGCTTGCTCAGCTCCCCCATCCCAGCCTGGCGAGCTCAGCAGCTCTGGTATTTCCCAGTGATGGTTTTGCCCTCCTCAAACAGCCATGAGATGAGAGATTCAGTTGTAGAGCATCCCTCCATCCACCCATCCGTCCCTCCCAGCAGGACAGAGCTCCTCCATACCCGTGCACCCTCTGTGACCGATATGGGTGTCCCCGGGTGCTGATCCTGACCCAAGATGCAGTGCCAGGGGCTGCTCCATCCACATTCCCATTCACACCCCATCCATGGGACAGCAGGGGCTGTGTCTTCGGGTGGTGGGGTCAGCCAGCAGCACTGGCCCCCTTTGCTGAGCCAAACAAAGGGGCTTTCTGCTGGCTCAGGCTGGGGGGAGCATGGCCCGTCTGGAAGTGAAGCCGCCTGCGTCAGAGGCAGACGGCGGCGGGACAGGGGGGTCTTCCAGAGGGCAGGAAAAGCGGTGGCGGCGGCTGCACGGAGCTGCCGGCAGGAGCTTTGCTGAGGCCAGACCCCAGGGCCCTCATCCCCCAGCCCCAGGTTGCCTTTGTAGGCAGGAGGATGCTGGATGCGCAGGGGCCCTGTCCTCACCCCATGGTGCCACCAGGATGCTCACGGTGCTGTCAGTCCATCCCACAAGCCAAGCAACTCCGACAAATAGGCTATTTTCTGCCTCTGAAAGGCACAAAAATGCACCATGGAAAGGTGAGAGTGGGCACATAGAGGTTAAAGCAAAGAGCAAGAGACCTGGCACTACACCAATTCCAGCAGGTCGGAGTCGATGGCAAGTGCTAGCTCCTGGCTCCTCCCCACTGCACCAGGTACAGCCAAAACCTTCCCGCAAGAGTCAACTGCATGATGCACCACAACACAGGCAGCTCTGTGCAGCCCCACAGGCGCTGCTGGCGCGGCCGCCGTGCGTGTTCTGGCAAAGAAACACACATCCTACTTCATGTGATGGATGTGCGGGAGAACGCGTCTGCCTGCAGAGAGGGGATGCGGATGGTGGGACGGGGTCGGGAGCAGGGCTGGTAGGGGAGGTGGGATGCTCGGATATGGGGCTGGACAAAGAGGAACACTGCTTGGAAACGGGCTCGAGTGGTCCAGGGCTGTGTTTGGGAGGCAAGCTGGTATGTGGGTGTGCTGGTGTGTGAGGACGTTGGGTTGGGGAGTGTGTTGAAACAGAAGGGTTTGATTTCTTGAAAGGGCTTTTCTGGTCGCTTGGAATATAAAATGAAACGTTACCAAAGGGAAAATAAAAGGAGGAAAATCAGCATGAACTGTTCCTTCCCACCTTGAAAAGTCCCCTCCTGCAGTCACATTTCTTGCTTGCTTGCTTGTTTTCCAGCCTGGGCATGAAGCTGTGCTCAAGGGCTCCCATGTCCCTGTGCCATAGCCCTGCTGCTCGGTGAGGATGGCCTTTGGGGAGCCACTCTGCAGGGATGCTCCTGGCCAGGGATGTGCCAGTGTGGGATGACGGCAGTAGCATCCCCTGGTGTTTGGAGGAAAGAAGAAACCGCATGGATGTAACCAGTGCCCAAATGCTGCAGGAGTGCAACCAAACAGTGTCTGATCCTGCAGTGAGGGATGCTCGAGTGCGGGGACCATGAGCTGGTGTCCTCAGCCCTGCATCCCAGTCCCCAGTGGGACCAAGAGGATGGTCAGCACATGAGGAGGCTCCAAGCATGATTCGTGCCATCATGCCCAACTCAACAACACAGTTGTGCAATGGGATGCTCCTGCAGGATTTGCTTTTGCAATTGTAAATCAAAACAGCAGGTTGTCTGGGGCCAGCAACCCCAGTGAAGGATGCTCCCAGCCATGCAGGACTTCAGGGACTCCAGCCTGGCCTCTCCATGAGCATAGGCACAGGAGAGAGCTGCAGGAGCTGAAGGTGCTAAGCTATGAGTGTGTCCCTGGCACAGCCCCTGCCTGTCCCTGGGCAGCAGCCAACAAGGGTCTGGATCCATATCCCTATTCCCACTGAATTTACCCCTTACATTCCTGATTATTCCTTCTGGAGGTATTTGGTTTAATTGGTCCCTGGTGAGGTGCTGGAGCCTGCAGGGCTGCAGGGCTGAACCATCCCAGCTGCAGCCACTGCTATCCCATACCAGCACCACATCCCCTGTGCAGCAATCCCCATGCAAGGGGCACCCAGGGCTGCAGATACCGTTACCCCCCCCCCCCCCTTGGTATGGAGCTCAT